>PVIY010040315.1:0-22488 GCA_004026745.1 Myrmecophaga tridactyla
TAAAGTTTGGGTTTTGATGACTCATTTCTGGGTTATTCAAGGTCCATAAACCTTCCAGAAGTAAAACTGGGAGCTGCTCTAAGTACTTACCAAGTGCTCTTAAATCCAATAGTAAAGGAGTTTTCTCTACTGACCAGAAGTTTGGAGACATTCATTTTAGCGTGTGTTGGTCTGCTCCAGACTCAGCCCTGGCAGGTTCTGGAAGCGCAGAGAGGCTTCTCTGGCCCACACCCTCCACAGACACGCAGGCCCGTGCTGAGGCCCGCAGCCTGGGCTCTTTGCACAGTGCTTGCAGGAGAGCGGGGAAGAGGTACCAGAGCCCAGGGTGGAAATGGAGTGATCAGTGCGGGAAGCCAAAGAAGCAGGTTGTCCAGACGAGAGGGAAGGATGGTCTAGAATGATCCGCACGCTGTGGGTTGGAAAGGAAAAAGCAGAACTGAGAGCCATTTCTGAGGTAGATTCAGCAGACTCTGGTGGCTTGTCCCAGGCGGGGAGTGGGGGACAGGGACGGTGAGAGGCGTCGTGTGGGGCGTCCTGATGGTCCCGGGCGCCGTGGGAAACCAGGCCTGTCCCAGACTTCGGTGTATGTAGTACTTGATTCCAATAATGTTCCGTTCTCTTTTGAGAAATTCTCGTTAAATCCCCATAAATGAAAGGGCAGTATAAAGCTGCATTTGGTCGGTCATCCAGTGCATCTCCAATGCAGGTGAAGTACTGTTTTAAGCACTGTAAGCATTTTATTTGAAGTGCTTAAATGAACTGTAGACAGGGACAAAAGCATCTTTCCATGGAGAAAACTTCATTTTACCTCCAGACAACTTTTAAACCTATCAGTTGTTTTGCTAAAATCCAGCAATTGCTGGTTAAATAAAATAGATATAGCTTTAAAAAGAAAGTAATGCATTTACCGAGGTGAAATCGTTGATTTGTCAGCTGAAAAACATTTATCTAAAAAATACTTGAGACCCCAAACTTACTCATTAATGCTCTGTGTTCTGTCTCTGAATCAAACTCAGGTTTCTCCTAAAAATGCTTTCCTTTCAGAAGTCCCCATGAGAAGAAAAAGAAAAGACGGTCAAGGTCCCGGACCAAGTCCAAAGCCCGCTCCCAGTCGGCGTCCCCCAGCAAGCCGTCCACACACCGGCACTCGGGCCACTCGGCCAGCATCTCTCCCGTGGAGAGTCGGGGCTCCAGCCAGGAGCGCTCCAGGTAACAGCCCCCTTCTCGGCCCCCTATTCCCAAGGAGTGCCTCGCTTCTGTGTCTGTGCAGGGGAAAGGGGTGTGCCAGGGAAGGGGTGCTCCAGTGAGCCCCCGGGCGAAAACTGGAAATGGCCAAGCCAGAATTGCTGGGACGTGGGCCCTTGATTGCTCGGAACCCAAAATCTGCCCCTTCCGCTCCCTGCATGTGCCTGTCCCCCACCAACTTTCCTTGGGCCCAGGAGGTCAGGAGCTGGCTGGGGCAGGCCTCAGCTCCTCCTGTCCAAGTGCATGGGCGGCACGTGCTATGAGGTGGCTGCTGCCCAGACACGTGGCTGGACATCCAGTCCTTCTGTTCGCAGAAGTGCCGACCTCAGAGGCCAAGCGGAGGGTGGCCCCCTAGTCATCCGCTGGGAAACAGTCTGTAGTGGGATTGCAGCCGTGCCCAAAGCCCACCTCGGCAGGCCAGGCCAGGCGTCCCCTTCGGCCACATCCACCGGCCCCAGGCGACAGGATTTTAAAGTACCTCAGACAGCTTTAAGAATATCTTAACCTTTAAAACCTCTCTTTATTTCCATTAGGGGAGTTTCTCAGGAAAAAGACGGTCAGATCTCTTCAGCTATTGTTTCTTCCGTGCAAAGCAAAATAACGCAGGTAAAATCGGATGCTCTCGCTTTCCTTTTCCAGAGGGGCCCTCATTCGCAAGGTGGGCTTCCTCTTCCACTAACTTCCATGTCCTCTCTCGGTACTGACGTGGGGGATGTGGGGTGTGGCCGAAAGGCGGTTCCGGGGACAGGACCATCTGGCCCCCACACTGCTGGGCGCAGGCGGCCTGGTCCCACAGAGTAGGTGTGCCTGGCCCCAGGCTCTTCCTCCCATCCTGCCTTGGGGAGGTCCACCAGTGGGGGTTTGGCCCAGCAGTGGGGGTTTCAGAAGGACTTGGAGAAGTGGCTGTGCCTCAGGGAACCCCCACACCTCACGTTCTCCTACGTGTTCCTTTGTTTGGTATAAGAGAGAAACTGCCTTGCCCCATGGGTTGTCTGGCCTGCATGTGTTAGTGGGAAGCTCATCAGGGTCCCTCTGTCTCACTGCGCACAGGACCTGATGGCCAAAGTCAGAGCCATGCTCGCCGCCTCCAAAAACCTGCACAGCAGCGCCTCCTGAGGCGCCCAGGGGACCGCCTCCCGCCCCCCCACCATGGCGGTCACGGGGGCTGTGTGTGAGACCCCAGAAATGGGAAGCGCTGAAAAGCTTGTTCCTGTCCACGCCCATCGCACAGCACTGTCCAGATTTCCCACCCTGGGACTCCCTTGGACACTTGGTGGGTTTTGTAAATTAATTTTTGATGACATTTCGGTTTAAGATTTTTGACCAGCAGTCTCTTACCTGTATATTTGTAAATAATATCATGTTTCTGTGAAAGTGTATTATCAAATAAAATGGGAGGAAAACACCTTTTCTAGCTAGCAATCCCAGGGTTGTCTCTTCCTTGTCTGGCTTGTGACTTTCCTGCTCCCGTCGACACCTGGCTACATGGGGGCCGTGGTGGGCAGCAGCCACCCCGTCGTCCTCTGGACTCGCCTCCTGTTGTCCCCGCCTCCTGTTGTCCCGGCCACTGGCACTGGGGCTCTACTGAGGCAGAGCTTGGGGGATGAGCTCCCCGCTGCCCCTCACAGCCCCAGGGAGAGCAGTGGGGAGAGCGGTGGGGAGGGCGCCGGGCATCCTTGAGCTGCTCCCATTGTATTGAGGTATTTGAGGTGGTTTTCTTTCTTTTGTATTCAGAAATCTCAACTAATACATTCCTGAAAAGCCACTCCCAGGTGCCACACTAACTAAAATACCACTGGAGCTCTGCCCAGCTCCGCCCTGATGACTTGCCTGATGCTAGAATTGCCCTCAAGATGCGTTCTGATCCCTACAGGCTGTTGAAAGTGTGTTGTGCTGCTTGGATTCCAGGCCACAGAAATAGTCATTTTGCAGTTCCCGGCGGCACAGGTCAGAAGAGAAGATGCCACCTCTGCACTGGTGGGTTTTACTTGAAACACCAAAATGAAGTCTTGCTGGCTCATTCCTGGTCCAAAGTTGAGAGCAGTGTTTTCATCCTCATAGTAGAAAGTTCTTCTGTGTCTCTAACTTAAATCCCTATGCTACTAACATCATATTTCATTTTAACTTCTGCCAAGCCACCAAATCAAAAACTGAAATTTATCATTTGTTTTCCTTATTTTAAAGTAATATTCTCCCCTGAGCCCACTTCTTTTGGTGGAAAACACAGGGCCTGGTGCCAGCAGCAGTTGCAGGCAACAGATGGGGTGGGAGGGCACCTGGGGGGCCTGGGGAGGAGGTGCCATGTGTCCTTCCCGCCCCCACCCCCTCCGCCCCCACCCCGCCGGCGGCCCTCCCTGGGGAGGTCTCTTCTCTGCTTGCTTCTCTGCTCCTTAGCCTATTGACCCTCCCTCCTCCAGGGCCCTCCCCGCCCCAGGTGACCCCGCTGCCACTGGTAGGGGGAACCTCCAGACCAGGCGCAGGGCCAGGAGGTACAGGTATTTTAAATTTGGAGAATAAAAAACTGCCTTCTAGAAGTAGCATACTTCCAGACATTTTTATTATGTTTGCCAGATCAGAAAACTACGGGTTCTTCCATTTTAACTTAACATCTTCAGGGCAGGGTGGGACAGCGTCTCTTATTAAGCACCTCAGGGTCCACCCCCACCTTGGCATGCTGAGAGCTGGCTTGGGGCTGCATGAATGCTGAGCTCACTGCAGAGTCAGGAACTTGGCCCTTCCTCTCTTGTTTTTTCTGTCGATACTTTTGTCCCAGCTTATCACTTCTCATTGACTTTGTTTATAGTTGTTTCTGAGGTTGAAAATTTATTTCTGTGGCCGTCATTCGGTTTTATTGTGGATTTTGTATCCTGTTTAGGCTGCACTTGCGTGTTGTGAAATAGATTCATTCCTTCTTTCTCCCTCATTTATTTTTATGCTTTTGCTACATGCAGTGCCACCACTTGCTGTCCCGTTCTTTCCATGTTGAGAAACTGGGGTTCCAACCGGAAATAAGGGTCTTGATGGGGAACAATAAGTATTTGGGACCGATGCTCAGCAGAATGATACTTTGTTGCGTGCCTGTCTATTCTTGGGCCTATCCACTGGCTCCTGCAACCAAAAAGCGGCAGCAAGTGTTCCATGAGGAGGGCAGCCCAGCAGGTTAGTTCACGGGGCCGCTCTGGGAGAGACGTGTGCAAAGTTCTTTGGGGAGTCCGCCGGGTGCTATGTAGTGTGGCGTTCTTGTTCGAAGCGAAAACGCCAGGATGCTGGTGATGTGGGCATTGTCCAGGAGGATGGCCGGGTGCTCTCCAGGCCGCCCAAAGCCCCTGCACCCCGAGAAAACCACGTTGTGGATTTGTGTTTGGGGGTCACAAAGCCTTCATAACCAGCGTGCTTGTGACAGGAGACGAGGACGCCCTAGGCCACTGCCTCTCAGGCTGCGCTGAGCCCCAGCACCCCACAGATGGGAGCAGGCTCGGGGGGCGGGGGGTACCTGGCGCTGGAAGGTGACCCGTCTTCAGAACGGCCCTCTCCTGCACCGCCCCCACATCCCAGCAGCACCTGCTTCTCACAGCCCCTGTCATATGCCGGCCTGACACCGCCACTGTCTGCCATGTGCCCACGGCTACCTGTGTCTGTTGGGGATGTGCGCGTGACACCCAGGGTGGTTTCCAGGGCAACGTCCCGCTCCCACCGTCTTGGCTGATGCTGCCTTAGAGGTTTTGTCCAAGATGCCCCGTTCCCCGTAAAGATCCTTTCCACGTGATGAATGCGCAGTCGTTTGGGTCATTCCTAAAGCTCTTAAAATGTGCTCATGAAATTGTTCTCCAAAACCATGTTCACCAGTTTTAGCAATACTGGCCGCTTGTCAGAAATCATTAGCTTTGCTGTCATTTTGGTGCCTGCGAATGGTGTGTGGCTCAGGCCGGCCCGGCCTGTGACCTGTGTCCAGACCATCCAGCTTCCCATGGCCTGACGAGCTGAGGGGCCCCACTGCTCCCCACGGCCTGGAGAAAGGCAGGGAGGGCAGGGTGGCATGCTGGTGCTGGGGCGTGCTGTCCCCATCTTGCTAAGAACAGATTGAAAACTCCAATCCACAGGCCAACTCCAGCGGATACCCTGCACAAACTTTGGGTCTTTACTTGATCCAAATAAGTAATTCATTCACCTTTAAATATTTTTCTTCTATAAATATCATGAGTACTTTCAAGTCTCTTTTTCAAAAACAAGTAAATACAAAAATACATTCCACATTCCTACCCCCAACACATGCACACTTTCTTTTACACACAAAGTGGCTGCTGTGGACCTGCTCACGCTGCTGTTTCAGACACCGCTTGTCTCGGAGTTATTTCCCCATCTGTCCATAGAGAGCTCCCTTACTCTCTTTTTTTATGGCTCTTCTTATTTACAGAAAAATTACACGGGGTGCGGAGAGCTCCCAGGTGCCCCACCCGGCCCCCCACGTGGACATCCTGCTTTAGTGGGCCCAGCTTTACCCCAATGCCCCTACCTGCCCTGCCATCCCCCTCCTGTCCTTGGGCCCTGTGCAGGATGCCCTGGGCTTGGCAGTGTCAGCCTCTCCTCGTCCCCTTGGCAGTTGGGATGAGGTGGGTCAGGGTCTCTCAGCTGGGCCTGGCGGATGTTTTTCTCATGGGTCCAGGGTCCCAGAGGTCAAGTTCAGGGGCTATGCAGGTGGCAGGGTGGGTGGCTGGGGGCAGGTGCCTAGCCAGTGTCAGGCTACTCCACTGCAGGTGCCTCTGCCCCTTGCCATGCCATCCTCTGTGGAGAAAGGCACTCTGCACGCACCCACTAGTGGGGAGTTATCTCCACCTCCTTTTGAGGGGCTTTGTATAATTTGAGGGGGATTCTCCTGCACAGGAAATTGGTCTCTTTGCCATTTATTTCTTTATTCAATCATGGAGACTCATGGGCATTTATCTTATACTTTGGGTTATACAGCTGCGTCCCTTCGCCCTTTCCGTGTCACTGGGTTTTCAGAGAACTTCTTGACTTCCTGGAACTACAAGACGCTCCAGGCTTATCTCGTATATTTCTCGTCCCAGTCTGAGAATCAACCATTTTTCCAGGTAGCCCTGGTTCCTTCCAGTGGATACCGGTGCTAGAAGCCAGTTTCAGGGTGCTCGGGGTGCTGGTAGCTGCTGGGGTGCCACTGCTCCTAGGCCTGCTGAGCAGACAGAGCCAGCGGTCAGGGTGCATCAGACCTGCGCATCTGCACTGTCAGCAGATGCCCCTGTAGTGACCACCGGGTGTAAGGTAAGTGAACTCTGCTGTGTTCATACTGGTGTCTTCAGCTCTAATCCATCACCCAGGGCTGTCTTGGGGCTCACCCGCACTCACCTGCAACTCTGGGCATCCCTTTTTAGTTCGTTACTGCTGGACTTCACAGCTGAGGTGTCTGTTCCTTAAGCTTGTGTCCAGCTAGTGTTACGGCAGCTTTCCTTAAATGCAGGAGCTCTTTGCAGTGTGACTGTGTGATTGTGAAAACCTTGTGTCTGATGCTCCTTTTATCTATGGTATGGACAGATGAGTAAAAATATATGGATAAAAGATAAATAATAGGGGGAACAAATGTTAAAATAAATTGAGTAGATTGAAATAGTGATCAATGAAAGGGAGTTGCAAGGGGTATAGAAAAAAAATAGGAGGAAGAAAGGTTAAAATCTATTGGGTAGATGGAAATACTAGTGGTCTGTGAGAGGGAGAGGTAAGGGGTATGGTATGTATGAGTTTTTTCCTTTTATCTCTTTTTCTGGAGTGATGCAAATGTTCTAAGAAGAAATGATCATGGTGATGAATATACAACTATGTGATCATATTGTGAGCCAATGATTGTACACAAACTATGGAATGCTCCTATGTTAGGAATGTTTGTGTTTGTATGTTATTTTGTCAGTTAAAAAAAAAATGCTAAGAGCTCACAATTTTTTTTTAAAGGAGAAGGTGAGGAAGAAAACACCTGTGCCTGTGTTGGCAAGTGCTCTCCTTCAGGGCTGAGCCTTAGAATGAGTTTAGAGAAGCGCTCGAGGCCAAAGTGTAGGGGCCTCATGGGTCTTTCCTCTTACCTTGTGCCCGCCCATGTGGCCCTTGGAATTCCCCCATTTACGGGGGTAACCATGGCCCTTCCCCCAGGAAGCAGTGTCCTCCCGTCCTGGCATGCACTGGTCCCACAGCCAGCCCCCCTTGGCCCAGGCAGCATGACCTGCCTCTCTCCCCCAGTGCTGTGTAGAGAGCTCAGTGAGCTGCCTTCTACACGCAGGGCAGGTTCTAGGAGAGCAAGTCCCTCATGCCACCCCAGAGAGGCAGGGCCAGATGTGGGAGCTCCAGTGTGTGCAGCTCCTCTGCTGCCTCTGGACCAGGACCCACACTGGGGGTACAGACTGGCCAAGTGGGGGCATTGGGGGGAGGGCACAGAGGGAGAGTCCAGTACTTTTTCTGGATTCAATGCTTGTCCTGTTACTTGAGAACTTTACCTGTTTTCTGGAGCTTTGGGAATGCCAGGTTGTTCAAAGCTGCGGTTGGGGCAGAGCGCTGGGCACCTGGCCCCGTTGCTGGTTCCTATCTTGTCCTCTAAGGCCCCTCGGCAGCCCTCTGCCTGGCCTCTGCCAGGTGCCCCCAGACTCGCAGGGTTGCTGGGAATGTCCCCTTCCCTGCCCACCCCGGCCCCCCGAGTACACTGGGTGATGTGCAGAGCTGGGCGGGCTCGTGGGGAGCTGGGTGGGGCTCATGGGGAGCTGGGCGGGGCGGTGGGGACTGGGTGGGCTTGTGGGGAGCTGGGCGGGGCCGGGCTCATGCGGATCTGGGCAGGGCGGTGGGGAGCTGCCCACGCCGCGCGGCCCCCCAGACCCTCCCGCCACGTGGCCCCGAGAGCAGACCTGCCGCCCTTGGGGAGCGCGGTCCTGGGGACGGAGGTGGACGAGCCGGCGATCGGAAGCGCTTCAGCATCTGCGCAGTTCCCACGGTGCGCCCCGGACGTGCTGGCTCGCGAGCCCAAGGGGACTGCAGTGCTGGGCTGTCTGCGCGCACCCGGGGCGCCCCCAAAGTGCCGCCTAAAGCCTCCGCCCGTCGTCTGGCCGCGCCGTCCTCGTCGCCCGGTTGAGTAATTACCGAGGCCAAATTAAAGCAGCTTCGCACGTGTCCGAAGCCAGTCTGGGAGTCCGGTGAGGTGATGGAAAGCCAGGGCCATCGGCGCAGCCCGGGGGGGCGCGGCCTTCTAGGAGGGGTCAGGGGTATGGGAGGGGCGTGGCCCACCACCCCGTCGCGGTAAACTCTACCTCCAGCCGCCCTGGGCCCCCGGGCACTGGCCTCTCCTCGCGGGTCCATTAGGCGGCTAGCCTGCCTTAAGCCCTGGTGCGTGACCAAGAGTCCCCCTGGAATGGTTACCCCGGCCCCCGCAGGGCAAAGATGGAGGGGGGTGGAGAGCGTCTGTTCCGCACGCTTGGCAGGTGTGCAGTGGTGATTCCTGCCCCGGGGGTCCCACTTTCCCCAGCCCAGGTCCAGGCTTCCGCCTAAGTCAGCCAGAACAGGGCCAGTTGCTGGTCAATGCCTTATTGACTCCAGTAGCAGAGGGAGCAGCAGCCAGGGCTGTGCCCTGCAGACCTGCATAATGCTCCAGTCAGCTCCTAACAAGTAGGGAAACTGAGGCCCAGAGGTGGGAAGAGGTTTGAGCCAGGTGAAAAGAGTTTTTGAGACCTCAACCTCAGGAAGGATGTCCCTTCCTGGCTCACTTCCCATTTACAGGGACTCGAGTCCCATTCGCAGGGGGTAGGAGGCAGAGGATGGCTACATTTCTGAAACCTAAACCACCCTAAGGGCCACTCCAGGCGATGTGTGCGAGGTGCCTGGATGAAAGGGACATCACACAGAGCTGCTACCCCTAATATGTAAAAAGCTTCTAGAAATCAATAAGAAAAAGACTGACAATTCAATAGAAGGATGAAAACAATCTATAGAATGTTTCTTAAAATTTCAGTTTTTTTAAATAACAACTTCGGGGCGTAATTCATATACCATACAATTCAAAGTGCGCATTTCAAGGGTTCTTAATATATTCACAGAGTTGTGCAACCATCACTATAATCTATTTTAGGACATTTTCCTCACCCAAAGAGAAGCCCTGGGCGCATTAACAGTCACTCCTCATTTCCTCCCGGTTTCCCCAGCCCGAGGCAAACACTGGTCCTTCTGTCTCCGTGGATCAGCCTATTCCAGACATTCTATATAAATGGAGACCTACAATATGTGGTTTTGTTTCTGGCTTCTTTAAATTAGCATAATGTTTTCAGGGCCCCTCCATGTTGTAGCCTGTGTCATCACTGTATTCTTTCATTGCCTAATAATATTTCATTGTGTTCACATGGGTTATTGTGAATAATTTTGCTGTGAACAGTCATGCACCAGTCTTATTGTGGACATGTATTTCCCTTTCTCTTGGGTTTATGCTGACATGTGGAATTGCTGGGTCATGTAGTAATTAACATTTGAGGAACTTGAAACTTTTTCCAAAGTGAAAGCACCATTTCCAGTGCCCTGTGTCCTCACCCGCACCTGCTGTAAGCTGTCTCCTAGCCACCTGGGGGTGGGGTCCCATGGGCCAATGGCGTTTCCCTAATGGCTAATGGTGTTGAGCACCTTTCCGTGTGCTTATTAGTCATTTGTGCATCTTTGGAGAAGAGCCTGGCTGTGTCTTTGTCTACTTTAAACCAGGTATTTATCTTTCTATTATTGAGTTGTTGGAGTTCTTTGTACATTCTAGGTATTAAATCCTTATCAGATAGACAATTTCCAACTATTTCCTCCCATTTTGTGGTTGTCTTTTCACTTTCTCAATAACGTTCTCTTTTTTAAATATTTTTGTTGACAAATCTTCACACACATGGTGTACAGTCAGTGGCTCACAGTATCGCCGCCTGTAGGGACCCATCCCGGGCCCGGGCCTGGGACGTGGGTGACCTGCGGGCCTCAGCCGCCCACGCCCACGCCCTGCACACGTCCCCCACCCCATTTCACTGCCTCCCCTCCTCCCGCCTCGACCCCTGGGAGGGCAGGACCCAGAGGGTTCTGTCTGTCTGTCTGTCTGTCCCCTGCTGCACCGCAGTGCCCGGATCTGGACATCGACTTATACAAGGGAACAGGGACACGCTGAGGAGGGAAGGCCCGGATCCCTCCCTGCCCGCCCCATCGGTCTTGGGCTGGGTCCACAGGTGAGGGGGTAGGCTCCCGGGGAGATTCTCGCCAGCCCCGGGAAGGCATCCTGGAGGAAGTGTGGGTCACGCCCAGCAGGGCTCAGACGCACCTCCTCAGGCAGGATCTCAAGGCTGCCTAGGGGCAGAGGGAGCCGGTGTGTGCACGAGGGCCGAGGCCAGGCTCCTAAAGGTCAGGGGGTCCCAGAGGACACTGTGAGCGTGGACCGGGGCCCCCACGTGCTGCTACCCTGAGACCAGCCCCGCGTCAGTGAGGGGTGTTTCCTCCAGACCTTCTCTGCCTCTACAGACACACACGTGCACACTCGCACACCCATATGCATATCCACACAGTGCTCACCCACACGCACGCACACCCACAGGCACTCACACATGCATGCACACGGCCCTGCAAAGAAAGCTGCAGCCTGGAGAGAGCCTGTCTTCCTAACAGCTCAAGCCAAAGGCCCAAGGCTGCCTCTGAACAGGTGTGTGGGTCCTGTGTCCGTCCCTGAACCCATCTTGTGGCTGGGGGTGGGGGGTGGGGAATAAGCTGACTGGCCCAGTCCAGGGGGTAGAGGCAGCGTCCAAGGCCACCTGGGCCAACAGTAGGGAAGGGGGATCTTCTAAGGGAAATTGGATGTTCTAAGGGAAATTGGAGGAGCTGGCACCAGACTAAGGAGAGTGGATGGCAGGCAAGGCTGGATCAAGGCGCTCAGACAGCAGATGTTTATAGTGGAACTGGAACTACCTAGTGACTGTTTAGTGGGGTTCTTTTCTCCTGCCTTTTATTTCTCATAACTTTTTTTTTTTTTCAGTCAACGTGTCTAAGCACCCCATTGGCAAGGGCAGGTCTAATGCATTCTTTCTGCCTTCTCTATAGTGTTTCATCTTTGGGGGCATATCCCAGTGGTCCAGAGCAGCTTACCAGCTCACGTGGCTCCTTTGCAGGTCTCTGAAAGGGGCCTGTCCTCCAGCACAAGGTGGCCCTGCTGCAGGGCACACAGCTCGGCACATGCAGTGGCACATGCAGTGGCCCCCACTGCCCTGGCCACACATGCGCCTGGCCGCACCAGCCTCTAGGAATTAGGCGGTTTCTGGCTTTTTGCTATTACAGATCCTGCTGCAACAAGCGTCCTTGCACAGGGACCCTTCTTATACCAGATAAGTGTTTTCCAGGGTCGACACTGAGATACTGGACGATAAAAAATATACTTGAAAACTGCCTGATTAAAAAATGGGCAAAGCAAAGTCCCCTTGGACTAGTAAGAAAGGAGGAAAATTCAACTTCCCCAAGTGGAGAATTCGTGATATTCTCATAAGCAGTGCAGACAACCAAAGCAATAGGCCGATCCATCAATCTTGGGGTTTGTTCATATGAAACTTAAACCCACAAAGGATAGGTCAAGCCTACTTAAAATTAGGCCTAAGAGTCACCCCCAAGAGAACCTCTTTTGTTGCTCAGATGTGGCCTCTCTCCAGCCAACACAACAAGGAAACTCACTGCCCTCCCCCTGTCTACGTGGGACATGACTCCCAGGGGTGTGGATCTTCCTGGCAACGTGGGACAGAAATTCTGGAATGAGCTGAGACTCAGCATCAAGGGATTGAGAAAACCTTCTTGGCCAAAACGGGGAAAAGTGAAATGAGACAAAATAAAGTGTCAATGGCTGAGAGATTCCAAACAGAGTCGAGAGATTATCCTGGAGGTTATTCTTACACATTATATAGATATCACCTTGTTAGTCAAGATGTAATTGAGAGGGCGGGCCATGGTGGCTCAGCAGGTAAGAATGCTTGCCTGCTGTGCCCGAGGACCCGGGTTTGATTCCTGGTACCTGCCCATGTAAAAAAATAAAAATAAAAAAGATGTAATGGAGAGGCTGGAGGGAACTGCCTGAAAATGTAGAGCTGTGTTCCAGTAGCCATGTTTCTTGAAGATGATTGTATAATGATATAGCTTTCACAATGTGACTGTGTGATTGTGAAAATCTTGTGTCTGATGCTCCTTTTATCTACCTTATCAACAGACGAGTAAAACATAGAATAAGAATAAATAATAGGGGGAACAAATGTTAAAATAAATTTAGTACATTGAAATGCTAGTGATCAATGAAAGGGAGGGGTAAGGGCTATGGAATGTATGAATTTTTTTCAGTTGTCTTTTTATTTCTTTTTCTGAATTGATGCAAATGTTCTAAGAAATGATCATGATGATGAATATGCAACCATGTGATGATATTGTGAATTACTGATTGTATTTGTAGAATGGAATGATCATATGTTAGGAATGTTTGTGTTTGTTGTTATATATTTTTTAAATTAAAAAATTAATTTTAAAAAATGGGCAAAGGACTTGAATAGACTTTTCAGCAAAGAATACCGACAGATGGCCAGTATGTACGTGGAAACATGCCTCACGTCATTAGCCATCAGGGAAATGCAAGTCAAAAGCACAATGAGCTACCCCTTCACACCACTCGGATGGCTGTTATCTTTTTAAAATGGAGAATAAAATGTTGGCAAGGATGTGGAGAAAAAGGAACCCTGCACATTGCTGCTGGGGAGGTAAATGGTACAGCTGCAGTGGAAAATGGTCTGGGATGCTCGGGAAGCTGGAGACAGAATTCCCATGCGACCCGGCAACCGCAATCTAGGTGTTTCCTCAGAAGAATGGAAACGGGGGGCTGGAGCAGACACTTGTGCAGCAGTGTTGATCGGGCTGATTCACAGGCTGATTTTCGCAAGGGAACGCAGCCAAGTGCCATCGACACCCGAGCGGGTAACAACGTGCGATGTACACGTACGACGGCTGTAAAAAAGAATGGGGTTTGGTCTGTGCTACAATGTGGATGACATGTTGAGGGAAGGATGCCAGGCAGGAAAGGACACATGTCCTGAGACCTCACTTACGTGAGCCGTCTAGAGTAAGCAGATTCCCAGGACAAAGTGGGTGGACACCCAGGGTTGGGTGGGGCCGTGGCTGCTCAGTGGGGCAGAGCTTGGGGTTTTGGTGACGGATGACGGTGATGGCACCACTTCGTGAAGCTGGTAAGCGCCACGGAATTACCCATGTGCATGTGGTTAAAATGGGAATGTCTGTGTTGTACATCCGTTACCACAATTAAAAAAATATCTAATAGTGTGATAGCCGCCGCCCAGGGGCCCACCAGCTGTGCCAGGTCTCCTGCACTCTTGCTCTCCTCCGGGCATGATGTCGCCACACTGGTAGATGCTCCCAATCTGATGGTGGGGGTGGGGATCGGGGTCTCGCTGCTGCTTGAATTCCAGAGGGGGTGGGGAGCAGGTGTGAGGGAACACGGTGGCCGTGGTGCTCGCAGCCCCCGCCATGGAGCCATGTGTCTCCTGACACTCCCTGCTAATGCAGTCCCCTTGCAGGTCCCCGTCCTGGCCACCTGCCCCAGCTGACCAGAATCAGAGGCCTGTTCATAAGGCCCTTTCCTATACACACCTGTGCGAGTTTGAAACTATTATGTACCTCCATGGAGATGTGACACGCCCAGCTGTGGATGTGACCTTCTGACTAGATGGAGATGTGATACCACCCATTGCAGATGAGTCTTGATTAGTTTACTAAAGTCCCATAAAAGGAAATATTTTGGAGAGAGGAGAGCTAACAGGAACTTCAGAGCAGAGCTGACACAGAAGCCAACACTTGGAGAACAGAGACACAGATTTTTGAGATGCTTGGAGCCCAACAGACATTGCCATGAAATGCTAAGCAAGCCAGAACCTGGAGAGAGCCAAGGGAAGCCAAGAGAGGAAAGCCAGCCCTGGAGAAGCAAATGAGGAACCCCCACAGGGACAGAGGCTGAAAGCAGTGGATCCCTGGAGCAAGGGACCAGCAGATGCCAGCCACGGGACTGCCCAGCTGAAAGAGTGTTCCTGACCCATCAGCCTTCCTTGAATTAAGGTATCTCTGCCTGGATGCTGTAGACTGGACATTTTTAGAGGCTTAGGACTGTAAACTTGCAACTTATTAAATTCTCTTTAGAAAAGGCATTCCAATTCTGACATGCTGCATTCTGGCAGCTTGCAAGTTAACACAGCACCCTGCCACTGCCACCAAGGCTTGGCAAACCATTCTCCCAGAAAGTCACTTGCCAGCCCCAGGCTGGTACTGGCTCCACGGCGTCTGCTGCAGCCCTCAGCCAGTGTTCCTTTCTCCGTCCTGAAATGCAGTCAGACTACACGAAGGGGGTGCCTGCCACATCACGCCTTCTGAGCCCCCTGATACAACCTCGCCTGTCATCCACCCACTTGCCCTTACTCTGATGGCAACTCCTTTAACTTCCTTTAGAAAACCCGCCCCCTCTTCCACCGTCAGCCCATGGAATTTGGCTTATGTCCACCCTCCTGGCCACATAACTGGCTCAAGGGTGACATGTGGCCCAGGATATCCAGAGGGAGACTCCCAGTCTCTGGGACAGGTTTGCAATCTGGAAGGAGTCAGCTGTAGCTGCACTGGGCTCTCTTTGCTGCCATTGGGAGAAATCCTGCCTGAGGATGAAGCCCTTGCTTCATGGATGGACAGAGAGAATCTGTGTCCTGATCGTACTGTGTGCAACTTAACCCAGCCTTGCCTGAAGCCAGTGAACTTGGGTATGTTCTACCTTAATGAGCTAAGACATTTCCTTTCCTGGGTTGCGACCAATTTGTCCTGCAGCACTTGATTGAGACGGGGTCTGAGCCTGCCTTGGGTCTCTCTGTGCCAGGGTCCTCAGGGCAGGCCGTGTCCTTTGCTGCATACCTGATCCTAGGAAGCAGGGGCTATATTACTTTTCCTTTTTTTTAATGCAATTTTATTGAGATATACACATTCCAAATAATCCATCCAAAGTACACAATCAGTGGCTCACAGTATTATCATATAGTTGTGTGCCCATCACCAAAATCAATTTTAGAACATTTTCATTACTCCAAGAATGTTCTATAAAAATTTAAAAGAGGGCAGGCAACGGCGGCTCAATGGTAGAGTTCTCACCTGCTGTGCCAGAGGCCCAGGTTCGATTCCCCGTGCCTGCCCATGCAAAAAAAAAAAAACATTTAAAAGAATACCCAAAACATCTGATGCCCTTTAACCTCATTATTTATTTATTTTTGTCTTTACTTTCTTACTCATCTGTCCATACACTGGATAAAGGCAGTGTCAGCCACAAGGTTTTCACAATCACATGGTCTCACACCTTAAAAACTCTGTAGTTAGATAATCATCTTCAAGAATCCAGCCTACTGAATTACAGTTCAACAGTTTCAGATGTTTCCTTCTAATGTTTCTAGTACACTAGAAACAGAAAAGGGACATCTATATAATGCATAAGAATAATCTCCAGGATAACATCTGGCACTTTGTTTGAAATCTCTCCGCCACTGAATCTTTATTTTGTCTCCTCTTTCTATTCCCCTTTTGGTCAAAAACAGGCTTTCTCAATCCCTTGGTGCCAAGTCACAGCAAATCCTGGAAGTCCTGCCCCACACTGCCAGGGAGATTTACACCCCTGGGAGTCATGTCCCACGTAGGGGCGAGGGCGCTGGGTTCACCTGCCAAGTTGGCTTAGAGAGAGGCCACATCTGGGCAACAAGAGAGGGTCTCTGGGGGTGACTCTCAGGCATCATTTTAAGTAGGCTTAGCCTGTCCTTTGCAGGAATAGGCTTCATAGGGGTGAAACCCAAGATCGAGGGCTCGGTGCAGTATTACTTGATGTTCCAGAAGTATCCACGGATGCCTGGAGAGTAACACCGCCAGGACCAAAGGGGCCCCAGCCGGGAGAACAGGGAGGGGGCTCTGCACAGGGCCTCGTAGGCGCCTCAGGGTCATGCTCCCCTGCGAGGGCTGGAAATGCTGGGCCCCCTTTGCCCTGTCTGTGCAGGGGGCCCCCAAACCTCTGAAAGTCACCGAAACCCCGGGAGTGAGGGGGGCTGAGGAGAAGGGGCCCGACCCCAACAGGGAGAGACCACACAGGGGTGGGGGAGGTGGGGGGGGGCTTGCCTTTGAAGCCCCTCCCCTGAGACGCTTCGACCCCGCCTCCAGCTGAATCCACCCGCACCTCAGGGCTAGAGCTCCGGAGGAGTTTCATTGCAACCTCAGTTTCCCCGACCCAAAAGGCGCAAGAATTAGGTGAGAGCAGGTACGCGACACGCTGAGCGCTCGCCGGGCCCTGCAGACGTCCTCTGTTCACATCTCCCTCCCCAAACCTGCAGCCCCGGCCCCGCGGACCCCCAATGCCTGCCCCGTGCTCCGCGCCCCACCACAGCCCCCAGTTCCCACAGGCCCTCCCCGGCCCTCCTTCTCCCTCCACGGCCCTCCCTCTCGCCACCCTGTCCCCGTCCGCCCCCACCCGCCCCCACCGCGGCCTTCGGGCTCCTCCTAGCGTCGGCCGGGCGCCCTGCAGGCTGCCAGCTCCGGGGGCCCCAGCAGCGACCTGGAATGCGGGCCTCCGGCGCCGGGGGCCCGCCGATGGACGCGTGCGGCCGGGAATCCGCGTCACCTTTTGGGGCCTGCCCGCCCCTTTGCCGCCCGCACAGCCCCTCTGCCACGCGACAACCGCGCGGGCACTTTAAGGGGCGGGCCCGCCCCGGCTTCGTTAGCATACATTAGCGTGGCCCCGCCCCCGGCACTGGGAGGCGAGCACCGCGCGCGCGGGGCGCAGTCCGCGGGGAGCGGCGGGGGCTGCGGGCCTGGCGGCGGCGCCCACCATATCCTCCCGGGCTCGAGGCGCGTGGGGGGCTCGGGGCGTAGCGGGCGCGCGAACCCTGCGAGATAGCGCCGGGACGGGCCGGCGGGCGGGCGGCGCGGCCGCGGAGAGCGGGATGGGGCCGGGCCCGCCGCCCCCACCGCCCCCGCCGCGCCCCGGTCTCCCGCTCCCGCCGCTGCTACTCCTGCTCGCGCTGGCGGCCCGGGGAGGCTGCGCTGCGCCCGCGCCCCGCGCCGAGGACCTCAGCCTGGGAGTGGTGAGTGCGGGGCCGAGGCGCGCGAGGGGTCAGGAGCGAGCCCCCACCCGGGGAGGACCCGGGGGTGGGTGCCCGCGGGCCAAGCCGACCGTACCAGTGCGTGTCGGCGTCGTGCGCTCCGCGGTCTTGCAGGCCTGGTGAGCCCGGTCGTCCTGGCCCCATTTCCGCGGCAGGAAGACTGAGGCCGGAGGTGCGGGCCGAGCGGCGGGCGCCGGCGTCCCCGGGTCTGGAAGGGGGCGCCGGGGACCTCCCGGGTTCCGTGTACTCGGAGCGCGCCACAGCCGCGGAAGCCCGCGAGGCGGGGGGCAGGGAGAGGGGGCAGCGGGCGCCCGTCACCGGCCTGGAGCGGCCTGGAGGGGGAAACCGCTGGCGGCCGAGGACAGCAGTCGCCGCGAGCCCCGAGTGCGCTCCTAGTGGGAGCGGCGGGAGACGGACCGGAGCCTAGGACCGGGGTGCGGAGTGCAATGGGCCCCTGAAAGCCGGCGGCGCCCGAGTCTGCTCCGTTCAGGGCGCTGAGAATCTAGCGTGCCGGGTCCCAGTCTACCGTCGGGCGCGGGTCTCGGCCCAGATGTGAGCCAGCGACGACACCCGTCCAGGACTCGAGCGCGCCCCGCCGACTGCCCCCGCGCCCCCCCACCCGCGCGCTCCCACCTAGTGACCGGCTGTCCCACGAACTTGGAAACCTTGCTAGGGGCAGCGCAGTGGCCTCTCCACTCCTCTCCTCCCTGCAGCTCCCAGGCTTGGGACCCTCTCCTCTGGACCCCAGAGATTTAGATCTGACCGTATGAGAGGTCCGGCGGGGGTGCCGAGGGGCCGCTGGAGAAGGTCGCGTCCTTTTGGGGCTCTGCCCCTCCTGCTTCCCCTCGCTCCAGGGGTCTCAGGCCACGGGCCCCACGTCCCGAGAAGCTCCTGAAGGGTCCAGGTACGCCCCTTCCCAGTGCCTTTGGCATTTGGCGGCCACCAGTCTTCCAGGTCTAAGTGAGTTGTGTGGGCGTGGAATTTCAGGCGGGGGAGGGACAGGTATTGGGGGGGGGTCTCCCCGGGACACCCGCCACCGCCTGCCGAGGCTCGCAGCCTCCGGGAGGGGCCAGCGACCCGCCCGCCGCCCGCATCAGCTGGTGCCGCCCCTGCCCCCCCCTTTCTCCCAGCCACGCTGCCTCTGCGCCTCCGCCGCGCCCCCTGGGGGTGGGGTGTCCCGGGTCGCGTGTTGGGGCGCACGCGCTGGGCATGGGGTGCGCCCACAGCAGGGTCCAGGCCCGTTTCTGCTCCAAGGGTGCCAGTCAAGGCGCCCAGGCTGGGAGCGCGAGTGGGAGTCCTGCAGGCAACCAGGAGTTGGAGCTGTGGGTCTGGACCCCTCCCACCTCCAGCCCTGGCCGCTTTCGGGTGCTGCGTCCTTTCCAAGTTCCTCGCGCGCCGCGCGGGGGTGGAGAGCGGGCAGCCCCCGGCGCACACGTGCGGACTCTCCCTCCCCCGGGGTTCTGGGCGCCGGGGCACTGGGGGGCGCTGGGGGCAAGCGCCGAGTCGGGTGCTTGGCCCGGCCGGGTCGGGTGGGCAGCGCCCGGGAAGCTCCCGGTGAGGGAGTGAGGGGCGGCGGGGACCTCCGCTTGGTGGGGTCTGTCCGCGCGCTCCACTGGTGGGCGAAGGGCGGCCTCTGGTGGCCGCGGCGGGGAATGGCGCTTCAGGGCGGCCGGCCTGGAGGGGCAGGAAGGGGCTGCGACAGGCTTGCATTTGGGGGGCACGGGGGAGTTCCTTCACCGGTCTCCCAAATCACTCCTCTGGGGTCCCACTGGCTCTGTGCGTACGTAGAAGGCCTACCCAGCGTCTGCCCGTGCCGCCTGTGGGGAGGGAGTAGGGGTGACAGTGACTGGTCGGGACAAGGGCGCTGGGTCCCCCAGGGTTGGAGGCTGAGCCCTGGACGCACGTTCTCCAGGGCCTGCATGTTCAGCGGGTGACACCATGGCAGATGGCAGCCTGGAGGGCCAGGGTCCCCCACCCTACCCCCCACTGACCTCCCCAGCCCCACCCCTGTGCTACCGGAGGCCCCTCTAGAGCCCCTGTGGCCTGCAGGGGCCCCATGTCCCTTAGGCTTAAGAGGAAGCCGCCTTGGCACCCCACGCTGCACCCACGCCCTGTGCTGTGGGCGTCCCACGTCCGGACGCCTGGCTCTCCTCAGCTCTGCGCTGTCCCCTCGCCCGCCTCTGGCCCAGCCCAGGCGGCGGGTCCCTGGGGTTCTGCTGCCCCAGCAGCACTGCCGGAGCTGCTCAGGGGGGAGGGCACTGAGCAGCAGCGGGTGGCGCAGGTGGACGGCCGCTGCCCGAGTGTTCTCTGAGGTTTCTGCTGCTGCCACAAAGTGCGCTGCTCGCCCTCGCCTCCCCCCCAACACGTGACCACCCTGCTGGCCCTGGCACCCTGTCCAGGGAAGGGCTGGGCCCTGGCACAAGGCGGGTGTCTTTTTGTGGGTGGAAGGGGTGGGGGGCAGGGCTCAGGAGCTGACCAGGAGGCTCAGAGGAGCCGGGTGGTGCAGGGGAGTGCTCACGGGCAGCAGGGTCAGGGTGACATGCCCTCAGCCACAGGCTCGAGTCCACCCCACCGTGTCCCACACCCAGTGTGGAGCCGGGAGTATCCCTCCACCCGAATGTCCTGGACATCCCGCCCGAAACCGGAGCCAGGAGCCCAGTCCTGGGGCAGGGGCACCCCAAGCGGGTTCCAGGAAGCTACAGGGTCTGGGTCTCCTGGTCGTGGAGGGACGTCGGTCTCCTCAAACGAGGCCCCTTGACGCCGGGCAGGAGTCCGGGCTACCGTGCCTCAGCCCCTGCCCACCCTGATGCCCCTCGAGCCTCAGTCTCCTCACCTGTAAGACGGGCACAGGGGGCACAGGGCCGAGGCGCACATCCACTGGTCCAGCAGACAGCAAGACAGACGGACGGTAAGCCAGATGTCCCGTAAGCTGCTGGCCTGGCCCCGTTCCGAGGTGGGATGGACCCTGGGACTCAGCAGGTGATCTCAGGGCGGTGCTTCCTCAGGAACTTCCAGGCGCTTCTTGAGCGTTGGTGATTTTTGCCTTTTCCTGACCCGTGGGTTAGAGCTGGTGGTGAGACGCTGCCGGCCCTGGGTGGGGTCTGTGCTGTGGACGGCCAGATCAGCATGTCTGTCCGTTGGCTGGGCGCCTGCTGTGGGTCGGGCTGGGGGGTCAAGGCTCCTGCAGCTCTTGGAAGGGCCAGGTTGTCTGCTCCTGGGGGGGGGCAAGGGGCAGGGCTGGCCCGGGCACTCACACCTCGAGTCCTGTCCCAGCCCTTAGCAGGGCTCAGGGGCCGCACACGGCCTCCCCCCCCCCGCCAACCCCATCGCTTCCTTTCTGGTCGCTGCACACGCTTGTTCCTGCCCCAGGGTCTTTGCACTGCGGTCCCCATAGCCAGGAGCGCTCTCCGCATGGGTTGTCACTTCCTGCTCCTTCTCATTGTTCAAGTCTCAGCCCAAATGTGACCCCCAAGGACGACTTCCCTGATCAATTAAGGAGCTCCTCCCTCCCTCTGTGTCTGTCCACAGCAGGCGCAGGCTGGCCCTGCCCCTCATGGCTGAGAGGTGTCCCAGCCTCTCCGTGTCCTCCTATGTAGAACTGTGGGGGGGGGGGCTGCACTTGTGCCCCCTTCCCCAGGCCAGGGCCCACAGCCCACAGCCACAGGGGCCATGAGGAGGGCAGGAGGGCAGAAGGGGCTCCACCGCTATGAGCCGCCGTGTCACTTAAGCCATCCCTGTGTGCACGCACTCTTCCCGATGCTTGTCCTCTGCCTCCCCCGTGACGGCTGTCCCTCCCTGACAGCACGGGGGGGGGGTGTCTCCCCAGGCTCGGGGGTCTCCCCAGTGCACTCACAGGGATTTGTTGGATGGATTGACAGCAGGACAGACACAGGCTGTCCGGGACCTGGGTGCCTCCCCTGGGGAAAATGCTGGGGTGTGGGGATCACCCAGCTGTGGGTGCACCCCGATAAAGACGGGCAGGAGGCCCCGCCCCAGCCCACTTCCCTTCAGGGTGTCTGGGGGCCGTGGGG
The DNA here is from genome assembly GCA_004026745.1 of Myrmecophaga tridactyla. Lineage (NCBI taxonomy): Eukaryota > Metazoa > Chordata > Mammalia > Pilosa > Myrmecophagidae > Myrmecophaga > Myrmecophaga tridactyla. Next base: position 21,470 of record PVIY010040315.1, read on the forward strand.
AAGCTGCCAAGGATGGACCTGGGTGGGTCCCAGGCTGTCAGGGTCCGGCTGGGCTGACTGGGACCGCCGAGGGGGTGGGGGCGGCAGCACAGCCTCGGCTCAGCACAGCCGGGGGCGGGAGCCCGGGAGCAGGACAGCCTCGGCTCCGCGGGCCTCTGGCCCTGGGTGCAAGCGCGGCAGCCTCCTCCGAGAACGGGGCGCCCGGGCCCTGCTCTCCAACCCCCAGAGCTGGCCGAGGGTCAGGTCGCGGGTGGGAGCAGGGGCAGAGGGTGCCGCCGGGGGCCCCCCATCCCTTCAGCGCGTCCCACCCGGCCCCGCTGTGCAGCTGCCGAGGCGGCAGGAGGAACTTGAACTTCCTGGTCTGTAAATGATACCTCGTTAGGGCCGCGACACAACAACTGTGCATCCCGCGGGATGCTGCTGAAGTGTGCAGAGAATGAGCTGGGGGCCAGGCTGGAGCGCGGGGCTCTGCGGGCGAGGGGCAAGAGGGGCCCCGCGGTCAGCACCCCGCCCTGGGCCTCGGTTTCCCCGGCGCTCCCGGCAGCATAAACGCGAGCGGCGCCTCCCCCTCCCGCCCCCTCCCCAGTGGCCTTCTGGAAGGTTCGCCCGTCGCCGCGCTGCCGCAGCGCCCGCCCTCCGCGCCCGCCGCAGCCTCCGTTGCCCTGGAGACGGCGGTCGCCGTGACGACGCGGAGGGGCCGGGCTGCGGGGGGCGCGGGCGGGGCAGGACCGGGGACGCAGCGAAAGATAAACTTGGGGGTATCCGGGCGCCCACAGACCCCGAAGGGCAGCTCCCAGCAGCCCCCGGACCCGCCAGGGCTTTGCCCGGTGCCCGCACCACACCCCGGATTTCTCCCTGGCGAGCCCGGGAGTCGCTCCCCCGCCCCAGGACCCCGCCCAGAAGCCCCCAGCCTCTGGCGGGGAAGCCCGGCCCGGAGGGGCGCCGGGGGTCACGGGAAGTGGCCCGGGAAGTGGGTCTGCCGCGCGGCTGGGAACCCCGGGCCGGGCAGGGGGCCCCCC
>PVIY010040316.1:0-22463 GCA_004026745.1 Myrmecophaga tridactyla
TTTAATGGCAGACACCATGCAACATTGAGATTTCAGTTTATGTTGTAAAGTTGCTACTCTAACAATAAGATTCTGAGTCTGATTTTCAGAGATCTCAAGTCTATGGCTACAGGAAATAAGATTTTCCTTCAGGATACTCATAGAAACGTCTACATCTGTCAGACGGCGCTTAAGCTTCTTGTTTGAAGCCTTAAGCTCATCCCTTTCACTCCTTAATGTAACCAGTGTATCTAACAACAACTAGCCAACGTCTCTATACCTCTTATTTCTACAACACTCTGTAAAGGTGTCAAAAACATTATCCCCTAGAGCCTGGCTTCATACAAGGAAAGCATTAAGAGAATCGAATGATGATATTTTGACTATGTCTTTTGCCAACTCACTCCATGGATTGGGAGTGTCATTCTGGTTACAGGAATCAGAGTCCTTAGTGTCTTTGAGTCCAGTCAGAGTAGAAAACCATTCATAAAAACCCATTTTTAAGATTCTGTTTCTTAAGAACCACTCCTGGTACCAAGATGTATTAGTTAGCGTTCTCTAGAGAAACAGAATCAACAGGGAACACTCGCAAATATAAAATTTATGAAAGTGTCTCACATGACCGTGGGAACACAGAGTCCAAAATCCACAGGGCAGGCTGTGAAGCCGATGACTCCAATGGAGGATCTGGAGAAACTCCACAGGAGAGGCTCACCAGCCAAAGCAGGAAGAGAGCCTGTCTTTTCTGAATCTTCCTTAAAAGGCTTCCAGTGATTAGATTAAGCTTCACTCATTACAGAAAACACTCCCCTTTGGCTGTGGATGCAGCTGACATGATCATGATTTAATTCTATGAAATGTCCTCATTGCAACAGACAGACCAGCACTTGCCCAACCAGACAAACAGGTACCACCACTTGGCCGAGTTGACATATGTACCTGACCATGACACTTAACATCCAGGTAAAAATCTCTTGGCCTTAGGTCAAAGTTGCCTCCCCAACAATTATCTTAACCTTAATCTGGCAGTGCCATTTTATTTTGTCCTGTAGTTATTTGACAATTCTTTCCTTTACTGAATTTGGCTAGTTCATAAAAATTCCATACACATAGTTACTTGAAGTTTTCAAATATTTTTCAACCCAACTGTTTCCCCTTGGTAATTTGATAAATCTATTCCTTTTAACTGTTAATCTTACTTTATTAGGATGCTATTGATTTCTTGCTAATCTAATTCTTCCCTATAGATTTATTTTTGTCTTTTAAAAATTCTTTTTTTTAATTAAAAAATTTTTTTAAACATAACAACATACAAAAATGAACATTCTTACCATATGATCATTCCATTCTTGGTATATAATCAGTTACTCACAATATCATCACATAGTTGTATATTCCTCACCATGATAATTTCTTAGAACATTTGCATCAATTCAGAAAAAGAAATAAAAAGAAAAAAGAAAAAAAACTCACACATACCATACCCCTTACCTCTCCCTCTCATTGACTGCTAGTATTTCCTTCTACGCAATATATTTTAGCCTTTGTTTCCATTAAGGGATGATTTTGATGACTGAATCATTATATAGGTATTCCTTTTTGCATTCAGGTATATTGGAGTAGAAGAAGGAAATTCTTGAAATCTCTAAATTGTCATCCTGCTGCCTTAATGTCTGCTAATGCTTGTATAGCCCTTATCTTCTATCTCTGTGATTTACTAACCTTCATTTGTACACAGTTACCTAGTTTTTCAACTTTAGAGTCTTGTAATCACTAAAGATAGCCCCTAATGTTTGTTAATGAAAGGTCTTGGTTCAGCCCAGAACTAACCCACCACAAATCTAAAGTTATCTGGATGACTGAGACTGGACCTAACCAAAGTGGGCCTGCTGGACATGCACAATAGCTTAGATTTTTTTCTTTCTTTTGCATGGGTAGGCACTGGGAATTAAACCTGGGTCTCCAGCATGGCAGGCGAGAATGCTGCCACTGCACCACCATCACCCACCCTATAGCTTAGATTTTAACCTACAAGTCACCTAGACCTCACTTCGCCATTTTCTTTCATATGTTTTGTGACTAAGCATGTAATCAATCTGCTCGTGCTCAATAATCAGATCACCTCAAATTACATCATCTGGGGCCACTGTGCTCATTATCCTAAACCCTGCCCATTTTTTCTCTAATCATGCTATCTGAATTACTGCAGTTCGGGGGAGACAGATTTTCGACCACTAGGCCATCTGCTCTCCTGCTAACGCACATAGTAATAAACTCTTTCTCTCTTTGAAATCCCGGTATCTCAGGAATTGGTTATTAAGCACATTGGACAAAAGAATCCATGGCCTTTGTCTGGTTGCCCTCTATCTGAATTGGCTATGGTGTTCCTAAATATGTTCTTCTCCCTAAGGCCAGTCCTGTTTTTCTTTGGCTACTGGTATTTGCTGAACTATCACCTAGTTCCTCATTTTTATTACTTCTTTGATAGAGCATAATGTTTAAGAACATTGACTTTGCCAAGCTCTCGATCTTGGGGCTTCCCCTTATGAAAAATATACCTGCAAAGGAGAAGGTAAGCCTATTTATAATTATTTCTAAGTGTTACCCACAAGGAACCTCTTCTGTTGCTCATATGTGGCCTCTCTCTAAAAGTCAACTCAGCAGGTGAACTCACTGCCCTCTTCCCTTTGTGGGACATGACTCCCAGGGATGAGCCTGGACCCAGCATTAAGGGATTAAGAAAGCCTTCTTGACCAAAAGGGGGAGGAGAAATGAAACAAAGTTTCAGTTGCTGAGAGATTTAAAATAGAATTGAGAGGTCATTCTGGAGGTTATTCTTATGCATTATATAGATATCCTTTTTAGTTTTTAGTGGAATGGAATAGTTAGAAGGAAATACTTGAAACTATTGAACTGTATTCCAGTAGTCTTGTATAACTATGTAGCTTTTACAGTGTGACCGTGCAATCATGAAAACCATGTGCTGCCACTCCCTTTATCCAGTGTATGGAGAGATGAGTAAAAAAATAAGGAAAATATGTAAATAAAGATGGCAGGGGCAGGTAAGGAGCGTGGAATGTTATGGATGTTCAGTTTAATTTTTATTCTTATAAGTATTTTTTTGGTGTAATGAAAATCTTCAAAAATTGATTGTGGTGATGAATGCACAACTTTATGATGATACTGTGAACCATTGATTGTACACTTTGGATGATTATGGTATGTGACTAGATCTCAAAATTACATTAAAAAATTAGACTACTTACATTGGATTGTGTGATGTGTATCCTGGTTTGAAAATATTATGTACTCCAGAAAAGCCGTGTTTTAATCCTTATCCGATCTTGTGGGAGCCACTGCTTCTTTTATTCCTGATTCAGTACTGTAGTTTGGAAACTTTTGATTAGATTACCTGCACTGCGATGTGACGTGCCCAATTATGGGTGTGGCCTTTTCATTAGATGGAGATGTGAGTCTACCGGTTTCAGGAAGGTATTGATTAGCTTACTGGAATTCTTTAAAAGTGGAAGCATAGTGGAGAGAGTAAAGAAATGACAGAGCTGAAAGAAACTTCAGAGCAGAGCTGATAGGCAGAGAACAGAGACACGGATGCTTGGAGATGCTTGGAGCTGAGCAGATGTCACCATGAGAAGGTAAGCAAACCAGAACTTGGAGAGAGCCAGGGGAAGCCAAGAGATGACGTCCAACCCTGGAAAAGCAAAATGAGGAAACCTCTGCAGGGGAAGAGGCTGAAAGCGATGGAGCCCATGAGCAAGGGACTAGCAGATGCCAGCCATGTGACTTCTGAGCGGATAGAGGTGTTCATGACTCATCGGCCTTCATTGAATTAAGGTATCTTTCCCTGGATGCCTTAGTTTGGACCTTTTCATAGGCTTAGAAATGTAAACTTGTAACTTATTAAATTCCCTTTATAAAAGCTGTTCTAATTCTGGTATATTGCATTCTGGCAGCATTTAAGAAACTAATACAATGTGAGAATAAAACTGTTTAAAATGAACAGAGAGAAACAAATGCTACCCAGTTAAAAGGAATATCAGACATAAGGTTTTCACAATCACACAGTCACATTGTAAAAGCTATATAGTTATATAGTCTTCTTCAAAATCAAGGCTACTAGAACACAGTTCAACAGTTTCAGATTGTTCCCTCTAACCACTCCAATACACCATAAACTAAAAAGGGATATCTGTATAATGCATAAGAATAACCTCCAGGATAACCTCATGACTCTTTGAAATTTCTCAGCCACTGAGACTTTATTTTGTCTCATTTCTCTCTTCCCCCTTTTGGTCAAGAAGGCTTTCTCATTCCCATGATGCCAGTCCTGGCTCATCTCCGGGAGTCAGGTCCCACGTTACCAGGGAGATTTACATTCCCTGCAGCCATGTTCTGTGTGTGGGGGAGGGCAGTGTAGTCACCTGCCAAGTTGGATTAGAGAGAGAAAGGCCACATCTGTGTCACAAAAGAAGTTCTCTGGGGTGCAGGTGAGGGGTGATTCTTCGGCATAATTAAAAGTAGGCTCAGCTATATTTTTGACTTTTTAAAGAAGTGAATCATTTTTTTGTCAGATTAATTTTTCTGCTAAATCAGAAAACTGAATGATGTGGTTATTTATAAAAGCTACTTGAAGTATATTCATGGCAAGTCATTTTGAGGTGAAGTATATCTCCAGAGTGTTAATCATAGCCATTTAGAGGTTATTTGCATGTTATAAAGATAGTAATCACAACAGATATTTGAATTACTCTATTTAATACAAACAACAATCATATCTGGGTACATGGCTTCAATAGCAAGCGTAATTTTAAACAAAATTATATATAGTAACTGCCCTCTTTATTCCTGTTGCTATCATCCTAGTCTAAGCTCTTATCACCTCACAGCAGGATCTTTCTCTGTCCCTCTCTTTGTGTTTCTCTCTTAGTTCAGTCAGTTTTTACCTGTTTGAGTGTTTACTGTGTGCTAGAAACAGTGCAAAAACACGAAGACACAGTGGGGACCAAGAAAGACAATCTTTCCTTCACTGAGTTTATAGCCTAGCAAGGAAGATCAACACTGATAGCTAAATGTAATTTGATAATTGGAATGTGTTACAAAAGGGGAAGTTCAGGAACCATGGGAGACTTATAACAGGGCCAACTAATCTCAGGTGAGACCAGAAAGGATGTGTGGGAGATGGCCAGATTAAGAAGGTATGAGGAGGATGTTTTCTAAGCACAGTGCATATGGGAAGGCCAAGATGAGAAAAGAACTTGAACTCCTATTCAGTATTGTTACACTGATGGATACTCTTGCAGATAGATTTCAGGATGTAGGTAGAGGTTTAGAGGGTGAGTTCTAGTCAGACAAAAATGCTAATCCCAACTGTATAATTTATTATCTTTTAAACTTTAGACAAAAGACTTAATGATTTAAAGCTTGATTTCTTAACCTTATCTTAACCTATTTGAGTAAGATAGGATAGTAAATCTCTATCTCATAGGATGACTGTGAGGATTTAAATAAGGCAATGCATGTAAGCTCTTACCCTAGTGTCTGGCACATAATACTCAATAAATTGTAGCTATTATTTAGGTAGGATATATCAAGCTTGCTGATTCCTGTAATCTTCTTTTTAGTTCTTCCTACCTCTGATCCCTTCTCCCATCTATCCTGAATATTATAGATCCACATCCCTTCTGTGCAATTCTAGAATTCAAAAGCTCTGAAAACAGAATTTTATCATTTGGCTCCAAAACCCAACCTGACTTTATTCTGTATATATCCTTTAGGTATCTTGTTTTGTGGAATATTCATATTTCACTGCTAAACATGATCATATTTGAATACAGAGTGCTACCCCAGATCCTTCTGGGGGGTGTTTTGTAATACATGGCATATATTCCATATTCCTTTCTAAAATGGGAACATTCTGAATTCCAAACTACATCTGTCTTCCATGGATTCAGGTAAGGGATTGTGGACCTTTATCCCCTGAGGTCATCTTTCTAAAATCCATATCTTTCTCCATATCTCTCTCAGGAAATCTTGAAAATTCCCATAGGTCATCAAACTTAGTCTAGACTACTCCATGTAGTTTGCAAGACTGTCTAATCTGACCCCAGTTTGCATATTCAAAATTAAATACCCTTCAACTTGAACTCTTTGTTGCATAAGGCTGCTCACTTTCCCTAAAGTAAAATGTTAACCCTGCTCCTTCTGTCTGACTTTTCTCTCTTCCCTTCTGGCTATTTAAATCCCGCCCAATTATTAAGGCATGGTTCTTTATAGTTTTTAAACTATATCCATTTCTTCTCTGAAATACAGTTGTATGTAAATTAATTTATTGACCATATATTTGTGCAGGTATTATATGGCAGCAACTTTTCTAAGTGTTAGAGTTCCAGAAGTTGAATAAGAGAGTTAATGTCCCTACTATTAAGTGAACTTATTTTCTAGGAACTAAAACACAAACAAGTAAATAAGTGAACAAGATAATTTCAGACAGTGGTTAATGCTGTGAATTGAAGTTAATAAGACAAGACTATGTGATAGGGCTTAGGGAGGAGGAAGGCACCTCAAAATCTCATAGTTTAGCATTCATCCTTTAAGTTATCCTTACTGGCACTCTTCAATTCTGTGCCCTTCTCCACACCTCCCTCTCCTGTCTGTTTTTTTCAGCTGAAAGAACTCCCTTTAGTATTTCTTGCAGGGCTGGTCTCTTGTTGATAAATTCTCTCAGTATTTGTTTATGAAAATTTTAATCTATCCCTCTCTTTTTAAAAAGATATTTTATTGACAAATCTGCACACACATACAGTCCATACATTCTGTACAATCAGTGGCTCACAATATCATAACGTAGTTATGTATTCATCACCATGATCATTTTTTAGAACATTTGCATCACTCCAGAAAAAGAAATAAAAACAAAAAAGAAAAAAACTCATACATCCCAACCCTCTTACCCCTCCCTCTCATTGAACACTAGTATTTCTAATTACCCAATTTATTTTACCCGTTATTCTCTATATTATTTATTTATTTTTTATTCCTACATTTTTACTCATCTGTGTATCCTGGGAAAAGGGACATCAGGCATAAGGTTTACACAGTCAGCACATTGTAAAAGTTATATCTTAATATAATCATCCTCAAGAACCAAGGCTACTGTACACAACTAAACATTTTCAGGTACTTCCCTCCAGCCACTCCAATACACACAAACTAAAATGGGATGTCTATATAATGTATAAAAATAACCTCCAAGATAACCTCTAGACTCTGTTTGAAATCTCTCAGCCATGGAAACTTTATTTTTTTTCATTTCTCTCTTCCCCCTTTTGGTCAAGAAGGCTTTCTCAATCCCATGATGCCAGGCCCTGGCTCATCCTGAGAGTTTTATCCCACATTTCCAGAGAGATTTACGCTCCTGGGAGTCATATAAGGAGGAGGGCAGTGAGTTCACCTGCCAAGTTGGCTTAGAGAGGCCACATCTGAGCAACAAAAGAGATTTTCTTGGGGTGACATGTAGGCATGAAGGATAGGCTTAGCCTATCCTTTGCAGGAATAAGTTTCACAGGAGAGAATCCCAAGATTGAGGGCTTGGCCTATTGATTTGGTTGTCTCCACTGCTTGAGAGAATATCAGAAATTCTCCAAAGGGGAAATTATATATTTCCTCCTTTCTCCCTAGTCCCCCAAGGGGACTTTGCAAATGCTTCTTTATTTACTGCCCAAATTACTCTGGGATATATTGAGGCATCACACTAACCTGGACAAGCCAACAAAATCTCATGCTGTAGTAAAGATTCCATGTACTTATGGTGTTCAGATAAACTGATCATACAAGTTAAATTAGGTAATGTGCTTCCCAGAATATAAATTTTGCACCAAATAAACATCTCTCCCTTTGGTCTCACACAGAAGTTAAAGTTTTAAAATATGGACGATGTTATCTTTTACCCAGTGTTCTGATTTACCTTAGTGCTATCCAGGTCAGCTTCCTTCATATCTCTAATTGAAGTCTGGTCACTTTTTCAGCCTTTTAAACAGTTCCTGTATGGAGTACTGTTGACTTTCATAGCGTCACAGCTCTGAGTCTCAGGTGTCACATAAGTACCTGTGTTAGTTGGATTCAGTTGTCAAGTTGGCCAGGTGAGCATACCTAGTCTTGCTGCTGTGGACATAAGCCAATGGTACGTGAACCTCATTTGTTGCTAATTACATCTGCAGTCGGCTAGGAGGCGTGTCTGCTGCAATGAGTGACGTTTGACTTAATTGGCTGGTGCTTAAATGACAGAACGCAGTGTAGCACAGCCTAAGCAGCTCGGCATTCCTCATCTCAGCACTTGCAGCTCAGCCCAGGCCTTTGGAGATGCAGAAAGAAGTCACCCTGGGGAAAGATGTTGGAACCCAGGGGCCTGGAGAGACCAGCAGAGACCATCCTGTGCCTTCCACGTAAGAAAGAACCTCAGTGGAAAGTTAGCTGCCTTTCCTCTGAAGAACCAACAAAATAAATCCCCTTTTATTAAAAGCCAATCCGTCTCTTGTGTGTTGCATTCCGGCAGCTAGCAAACTAGAACAGTACCCAAAGTTTCTGGGAAAGACCATGTTATTTAAAAACAGCTTAGTATCTCAGAATTTATAATTAACAGTTACAACTTCTGAATATATGTGACTGCTGTAAGAACTTAAACCTTGGACCCTTTACAATAGCCCCCAACCTGATAAACCATGATCTCAACTTTAATTCACCAAGTTTTTACAAGGCATGATGCGTTTTTGTTCTTGACATTTCATTCAGCCCTTAAAGTTCATTCACTTAGTTGCATGCCTCACAACTTCATTCCTTCTTGCAGCCGCTCAGTAGTCCATTGTATGTATATATCATAGTTCCTTCTTCCATTCCTCAGTCCTTGTACCCTTAGGCCACCTTCATTCATTGTGGATCATGAACCCTGCTACCAGAAATACCAGTGTGCAAATGTCCATTCTTGTCCCCACGCTCAGTTCCTCAGGTATATACCAAACAACAGCATTTCAGGAATCTACGGCAAACCTACCCCTAGCCTCCCATGGAACCACCACACTGTCCTCCAAGAGGCTGCACCTCTCATTTTCCCTACCGACTGAATAGGTACATCTCTTCTGCACATTTTCACTAGTACTTGATTCTCTCTGTTCATTTTTAAATAGTTTTATTCATACATCATACAAACCAACCTAAGTATATAGACATGCCTTTGCAACCATACATCCCATAGGTTTTGATATGTTTCATTCATCTCCAGATATTTCCCAATTTTTCTTGAAATTCTTTTCTTTGACCCAATGGTTATTTAACAGTGTGTTATTAACCCTCCATATGCTTGTGAAGGTTCTGTTTCTTTGTTGGTTATTGATTCCCAGCTTCATTTCATTATGGTCAGAGAAAGTGCTTTGAATAATTTCAGTCTTTTAAAATTTATTAAGGTAAAGGGGCCAAGATGGTGGCTTAGCAAGGTGTGGGATTTAGTTTGTTCTCCAGGGCAGCGAATAAATAGCCAAGAACAGTACAGAACAACTGCTGGGACCACATCAATGACCAGATATACAGAGTACTCCAGTCTGGACCAGCTGGACCAGCTTTGAGCCCACCCAGAACCGTGAGTTCCCCAAGCCACGACAGACGGTACCCCTCCCCAAAAGGTTGCTTACTAGAGGGGAAAGGAAAGAGAGTTGCCCGCAGCAGGGGCTGAGCGCAACCAAACTCCAATTGTGGAATTAATTAACAAATTCTGACTACTAAAAATAGGCCCCAAGTTTAGCTGAACCATGGGTAAAAGAGGAGGTCGCTGGTTTTTGCCCTGGCACAGAGGGGGAAGGTGTGACAGAAAAAGAAAAAAAAAAAAACAGAGGTTTTTTTGGATCTGAAAAGGTCTGGACCCTGAAGGAAAGGAGGGGGCACATATGACTTGTACACAAGAGCAATGTACCAACTTAAGCTCTTGATTGGCAAACCCGAGGAATGGGAGTCCTACTCTGGAAAGGATTTTTCTCTTTCGCTTTGGTGGCTGTGTTTCTATGGCTTGACTGCTCTTTGGGTACAGCTGCAAGGCTTCTCGGGCTCCACTGCCCCAGGTATAGTCAGAATTAAGCTTGTCTGAGTGTTTGTCTGGAGCCTGTGCCTTCCCTAGGAGATGGGTGGGGCCCAGCTCACGTGGAAACCCTCTCCCTCAAGGAGTTCAGACCCCAGAGTCTGGAAAAGTGAAATGATTAAAACCAGACTACAGCCTCTCCTCTGTCTCCACCATGCCCCCAGGAGGGAGAGTCTGCTGAAGTTAAAGGTACCACATCACCTTATGCTGTTGGGACCCACAGGTAGTAAAGCACCACATACTGGGCAGGAGAGGAAAAACAGAGAGCCCAGAGGCTTCATAGGAAAGCCTTTCAATCTGCTGGGCCTCAGCCTCAGGGAAAACTGATGTAGGTGACTCTTTCCTCCTGACAGGAGGCCAGTTTGGTCTGGGAAAATCTGGCTGGGGTCTGTAATACCTAAGTAGACCCTTTTAAGGGGGAAAAAAAGGCACCATACAGAAAGGGCAAGAAACAAGAAAACAAGATCTGAAAAATTCTGATCTGTTAAACAAAACCTAAGCTAGAGGTCCAGAAAAAGCTGAACTGAATGTCAAAGAACAGATAGACAACAAATTCATCCAGCAAAACAAAACAAAAAAAACCTCTAGGTAAAAGAAGTGAAAGCAATCTCCAGAATAAACTAATTAAGGTAATTAAATGCCTAGACAGTAGGAAAAAGTAATGAATCATATTAGGAAAATTGAAGATATCGTCCAGTCAAAGGAACAAACCAACAATTCAAATGAGATATAGGAGTTGAATCAATTAATTCAAAAAGTTTGAACGGACATGGAACACCTCATCAAAAGTCAAATCAGTGAATGAGGGAGGCTATAAAGAAGGCAAGGGAGGAACAAAAAGAAGAAATAGAAAGTCTGATAAAACAATTCACAGAACTTAGGGGAATGAAACGCATAGTAGAAGAGATGAAAAAAACAACGGAAACCTACAATATCAGATTTCAAGAGGCAGAAGATAGGATTAGTGACCTGGAGGATGGGACATCTGAAATCCAACAAGCAAAAGAAATTAATAGGGAAAAGAATGGAAAAATATGAGCAGGGACTCAGGGAATTGAATAACAACATGAAGTGCATGAATACACATGTTGTAGGTGTCCCAGAAGAAGAAGAGAAGGGAAAAAGAGGAGAAAAACTAATGGAGGAAATTATCACTGAAAATGTCCCAACTCTTATGAAAGACTTAAAATTACAGACCCAAGAAGTGCAGCATACCCCAAACAGAAGTGATCCAAACAAACGTACTCCAAGACACTTACTAATCAGAATGTCAGATGTCAAAAAGAAAGAGAGAATCTTGGAAGCAATAAGAGAAAATCAATCCATCCTGTACAAGGGAAGCCCAATATGATTATGTGTAGATTTCTCAGCAGAAACCATGGAGGCGAGAAGATGTTAGGATGATATATTTAAAGTATTAAAAGAGAAAAACTACCAAACAAGAATTCTATATGCAGCAAAATTGTCCTTCAAAATGAGGGGGAAATTAAAACATTTTCAGGTAAAAAATCACTGAGAGAATTTGTGACCAAGAGAGTGGCTCTGCAAGAAATACTAAAGGGAGCACTAGAGACAGATATAAAAAGACAGGAGAGAGAGGAGTGGAAAAGAGTGTAGAAATGAATATCAGTAAAAGTAAAAAGAAAGAAAATTAGATATGACATGTAAAATACAAAAGTTAAAATTGTAGATGAAAATACTGCCCATACAGTAATAACACTAAATGTAAATGGATTAAACTTCCCAATCAAAAGACATAGACTAGCAGAATGGATTAAAAAACAGGGCCCATATATATGCTGTCTACAGGAAATGCATCTTAGACGTAAGGATAAACATAGGTTGAAAGTGAAAGGTTGGAAAAAGATATTTCATGCAAATAATAATCAGAAAAGTACAGGAGTAGCTATACTAATATCCAACAAGTTAGACTTCAAATGTGAAACAGTTAAAAGAGACAAAGAAGGACCCTATATATTAATAAAAGGAACAATTAAACAAGAAGGCATAACAATCATAAATATTTATGTAGCAAGCAAGAATGCTCTAAAATACATGAGGAAAACACTGAAAACACTGAAAAGAGAAATAGACACATCTACCATAATAGTTGGAGACTTCAATTCCCCACTCTCATCACTGGACAGAACATCTAGACAGAGGATCAATAAAGAAACAGAGAATTTGAATAATACAATAAATGAGCTAGACTTAACAGACATTTATAGAACATTACACTCCACAACAGCAGGATACACCTTTTTCTCAAGTGCTCATGGATCATTATCAAGGATAGACCATATTCTGGGTCACAAAGCTAGTCTCAATAAATTTAAAATGATTGAAATAATACAAAACACTTTCTCAGATCATAAAGGAATGAGGTTGGAAATCAATAACAGGCAGAGTGCCAGAAAATTCACAAACATGTGGAGGCTCAACAACACACTCTTAAACAACCAGTGGGTCAAGGAAGAAATTACAGGAGAAATCAGTAAATATCTCGAGGCAAATGAAAATGAAAACACAACATATCAAAACTTATGGGATGCAACAAAGGCAGTGCTAAGAGGGAAATTTATTGCCCTAAATGCCTTTATCAAAAAAGAAGAAAGGGCAAAAATCGAAGAATTTACTGTCCACTTGGAAGAACTAGAGAAGAACAGCAAACTAACCCCAAAGTAAGCAAAAGGAAAGAAACAACAAAGGTTAGAGCAGAAAAAAATGAAATTGAGAACTTGAAAAAATTGAGAAAATCAATAAAACCAGAATCTGGTTCTATGAGAAAATCAATAAGATTGATGGACCCTTAGCAAGATTGACAAAAACAAGAAGAGAGAGGATGCAAATAGATAAGATCAGAAATGGAAGAGGAGACATAACCACTGACCTCACAGAAATAAAGGAGGTAATAACAGGATACTATGAACAACTTTATGCTAATAAATACAAAAATGTAGATGAAATGGACAAATTCCTAGAAAGGCATGAACAACCAACTTTGACTCGAGAAGAAATAGACGACCTCAACAAACCAATCACAAGTAAAGAAATTGAATCAGTCACTAAGAAACTTCCCAAAATGAAAAGTCCAGGACCAGATGGCTTCACATGTGAATTCTACCAAACATTCCGGAAAGAATTACTACCAATCCTGCTCAAACTCTTCAAAAAAATTTAAGAGGAGGGAAAGCTACCTAATTCATTCTATGAAGCCAACATCACCCTCATACCAAAGCCAGACAAAGATATTACAAAAAAAGAAAACTACAGACCAATCTCTCTAATGAATATAGATGCAAAAATCCTCAACAAAATTCTAGCAAATCGAATCCAACAACACATTAAAAGTATTATACATCATGACCATGTAAGATTCATCCCAGGTATGCAAGGATGGATCAACATAAGAAAATCAATTAATGTAATACACCATATCAACAAATCAAAGTAGAAAAAACACATGATCATCTTGATTGATGCAGAAAAGGCATTTGACAAAATTCAACATCCTTTCCTGTTGAAAACACTTCAAAGGATAGGAATAGAAGGGAACTTCCTCAAAATGATAAAGGGAATATACGAAAAGCCCACAGCTAATATCATCCTCAATGGAGAAAAACTGAAAACTTTCTCCCTAAGATCAGGAACAAGTCAAGGATGTCCACTATCACCACTGTTATTCAACATTGTGTTGGAAGTTCTAGCCAGAACAATTAGACAAGAAAAAGAAATACAAGGCATCAAAATTGGAAAGGAAGAAGTAAAACTCTCACTGTTTGCAGATTATATGATGCTATATATCAAAAACCCTGAAAAATCCACAGCAAAACTACTAGAGCTAATAAACGAGTACAGCAAAGTGGCAGGTTACAAAATCAACACTCAAAAATCTGTAGTGTTTCTATACACTAGTAATGAACAATCTGAGGGGGAAATCAAGAAACGAATTCCATTTACAATTGTAACCAAAAGAATAAAATATTTAGGAATAAATTTAACTAAAGAGACGAAAGACCCTATACAAAGAAAATTACAAGAAATTGTTAAGAGAAATCACAGAAGACCTAAATGGATGAAAGGGCATAAAGTGTTCATGGATTGGAAGACTAAATATAGTTAAGATGTCAATTCTACCTAAATTGGTTTACAGATTCAATGCAATACCAATCAAAATCCCAACTACTTACTTTTCAGAAATAGAAAAACCAATAAGCAAATTTATCCGGAAGGGCACGGTGCCCCAAATAGCTAAAAATGTCCTGAGGAAAAAAAATGAATTTGAAGGTCTCACACTGCCTGACTTTAAGGCATATTATGAAGGTACAGTGGTCAAAACAGCATGGTACTGGCATAAAGATACATATATTGACCAATGGAATCGAATAGAGTGTTCAGATATAGACCCTCTCATCTGTGGACAATTGATCTTTGATAAGGCAGTTAAGCCAACTCACCTGGGACAGAACAGTCTCTTCAATAAGTGATGCCTAGAGAACTGGATATCCATATGCAAAAGAATGAAAGAGGAACCCATATCTCACACCCTATTCAAAAGTTAACTCAAAATGGATCAAAGACCTAAACATTAGGTCTAAGACCATAAAACAATTAGAAGAAAATGTAGGGAAATATCTTATAAGTCTAATACTTGGCGGCTGTTTTATAGACCTAACACCCAAAGCAAGAGCACTGAGGATAGAAATAAATAAATGGGAATTCCTCACTTTTGCGCATCAAACAACTTCATCTAGAAAGTAAAAGGACAGCTTACACAATGGGAGACAATATTTGGAAACGACATGTCAGATAAAGGTCTAGTATCCAGAATTTATAAAGAGATTGTTCAACTCAACAACAAAGAGACAGCCAATCCAATTACAAAATGGGAAAAAGACTTGAACAGACACTTCTCAGAAAAGGAAATACAAATGGCCAAAAGGCACATGAAGAGATGCTCAACATCCCTGGCCATTAGATAAATGCAAATCAAAACCACAATGAGATATCATCTCACACCCACCAGAATGACCATTATCAACAAAACAGAAAATGACAAGTGCTGAGAGGATGTGGAGAAAGAGGCACACTAATTCACTGTTGGTGGGAATGTCAAATGGTGCAACTGTTGTGGAAGGCAGATTGGCGATTCCTCGAAAAGCTGAATGTAGAATTGCCATATGACCTGGCAGTACCATTGCTAGGTTTCTACTCAAAGGATGTAAGGGCAAAGACACAAACGGACATTTGCACACCAATGTTTATAGCAGCATTATTTACAATTACAAAGAGATGGAAATAGCCAAAATGTTCATCAACAGACTAGTGGCTAAACAAACTGTAGTATATACCTACGATGGAATATTATGCAGCTTTAAGACAGAATAAAGTTATGAAGTATGTAATAACATGGATGGACCTTAAGGACATTATGCTGAGTGAGATTAGCCAAAACCAAAAGGACAAATACTGTATGGTATCACTGATATGTACTGACATTAGTGAATAAACTTGGAATATTTCGTTGGTAACAGAGACCACCAGGAGATATAAATAGGGTAAGATATTGGGTAATTGGAGCTGAAGGAATACAGATTGTGCAACAGGACTGAATATAAAAAACTCAGAAATGGACAGCACAATACTACCTAACTGTAATACAATTATGTTAAAACACTGACTGAAGCTGCATGTGAGAATGATAGAGGGAGGAGGGCTGCAGGCATAAATGAAATCAGAAAGAAAGATAGACATTAAAGATTGAAATTGTATGATCTAGGAATGCCTAGAGTGTATAATAATAGTGACTAAACGTACAAATTTTAAAAATGTTTTTGCATGAGGAAGAACAAAGGAATGTCATTATTGCAGGGTGCTGAAAATAGATGGTAATTAATATTTTAAAATCTCACTTTATGTGTGAGACTAAAGCAAAAATGTTTATTTGGTACAAAATTTATATTTTGACTAGTGCATTTCCTAATATAACTTATGTAGATAGCTTTATTGAACATTATAAGTACTTGGAATCTCAGGTAGGACATGAGATTTTGTTGGTTTGTCCAGAGTGATGCCCCGATGAATCCCAGAGTGATTTGATCAGTGAGTGGAAAAGTATTTGCAATGTCCCCTTCGGGGAATGGTGAGAATGGGGAGAAATTCAACTTCCCCAAGTTGAATTCTTGATATTCTCATAAGCAGTGTGGACAATGAAAGCTATAGGCTGAGCCCCCAGTCTTGGGGTTCGTTCATATGAAACTTAACCCCAGAAATGATAGATCAAGTCTACTTAAAATTTAGGCTTAAGAGTCATCCCCAAGACAGCCTCTTTTGTTGCTCAGATGTGGCATCTCTCTCCAGCCAAGACAACAAGCAAACTCACCACCCTCCCCCTGTCTACCTGGGACATGACTCCCGGGGATGTGGACCTCCCTGGCAATGTGGGACAGAAATCCTAGAATGAGCTGAGACTCAGCATCAAGGGATTGAGAAAAACACTAGAATGAGCTGAGATTCAGCATCAAGGGATTGAGAAAAACCCTAGAATGAGCTGAGATTCAGCATCAAGGGATTGAGAAAACCTTCTCGACCAAAAGGGCGAAGAGTGAAATGAGACAAAGTGTCAATGGCTCAGAGATTCCAAACAGAGTCAAGAGGTTATCTTGGAGGTTATTCTTGCGCATTGAGTAGATGTCACCTTGTTATTCAAGATGTAATGGAGAGGCTGGAGGGAACTGCCTGAAAATGTAAAGCTGTGTTCCAGTAGCCATGTTTCTTGATGATGATTGATAATGATATAGCTTTCACAATGTGACTGTGTGATGGTGAAAACCTTGTGTCTGATGCTCCTTTTATCTACCTTGTCAACAGACAAGTAGAATATATGGAATAAAAATAAATAATAGGGGGAACAAATGTTAAAATAAATTTAGGGGTGGCTGCCGTGGCTCAGCAGGCAGAGCTCTGACCTGCCGTGCTGGAGGTCTGGAGTTCGATCCCTGGTGCCTTCTGCCCATATGCAAATTAAAAAAATAAATAAATAAAAAAATAAAAAAATAAATTTAGTGTGAAATGCTAGTGATCAGTGAAGGTAAGGGGTAAGGTATGTATAATCTTTTTTTTTTTTCTGTTTTCGTTTTATTTCTTTTTCTGTTGTCTTTTTATTTCTTTTTCTTAATTGATGCAATTGTTCTAAGGAATGATGAATATGCAACTAAGTGATGATATTGTGAATTACTGATTATATATTTAGAACGGAATGATCACATATTAATGTTTTAGTTGGTTTGTTAAATTTTTTTAATTAATAATTAAATTTAAAAAATAAATTTAGTTTGAAATGCTAGTGATCAATGAAAGGGAGGGGTAAGGGGTATGGTATGTAATTTTTTTTTCTGTTTTTATTTTATTTCTTTTTCTGAATAGATGCAAATGTTCCAAGAAATGATCATGATGATGAATATGCAACTATGTGATGATATTGTGAATTACTGATTATATATGTAGATCAGAATGATCAAAATAGGAATGTTTGTGTTTGTTTGGTGTTTTTTTTGGTATTAAAAAAATAAAATAAAAATAAAAGTACCCTGAGAAAGAAAAATAAAGTTGGAGGTCTCGTGCTACCTGACTTTAAGGCATATTACGAAGGTACAGTCATCTAAACAGCATGGTACTGGCATAAAGATAGATATATTGACCAATGGAATCTAATAGAGTGTTCAGATATAGACCCTCTCATCGATGGAGAATTGATAAGGCAGTCAAGCCAACTCATCTGGGACAGAACAGTCTCTTCAATAAATGGTGCCTAGAGAACTAGATATCCACATGCAAAAGAATGAAAGAGGATCCATAGCTCTCACCCTATACAAAAACTAACTCAAAATGGATCAAAGACCTGAACATTAGATGTAAAGTTCATAAAACTGTTAGAAGAAAATATAGGAAAAGATCTTATAAATCTTATAAAGGGAGGCTGCTTCCTAGACCTTACACCCAAAGCAGGAGCATTGAAGACATAAATAAATAAATGGGAACGCCTCAAAATTAAACACTTTTGTGGATTAAAGATCTTCATCAAGAAAGTAAAAAGATAGCCTACCCAATGGGAGACAATATTTGGTAGTGATATATCACATAAAGGTCTTGTATCCAGAATATATGAAGAGATTGTTCAACTCAACAACAAAAAGACAGACAACCCAATTACAAAATGAGCAGAAGACTTGAACATACACTTCTTAGAAGAGGAAATACAAATTGCCAAAATGCACATGAAGAGATGCTCAGCTTCCCTGGCTATTAGGGAAATGCAAATCAAAACCACAATGAGATATAATTTTGCACCCACCAGATTGGCCATTATCAATAAAACAGAAAACGGCAAGTGCTGGAGAGGATGTGGAGAAAGAGGCACACTTATCCACTGTTAGTGGGAGTGTGAAATGGTATAACTGCTGTGGAAGGCAGTTCGGCGCTTCCTCAGGAAGCTAAGTATAGAATTGCCATATGACCGGGCAATACCATTGCTACATAGCTACGCAGAGGACATGAGGGCAAGAACACAAACAGACATTTATACACCAGTATTTATAACAGCATTGCTTCCAGTTGCCATGAGATGGAATCAGCCCAAATGTCCATCAACAGACGAGTGGCTAAACAGGCTGTGGTATATACGTACTATGGAATATTATGCAGCATAAGACAGAATAAAGTTATGAATTATGAAACAACATGGATGGACCTTAAGGACATTATGCGGAGTGAAATTAGCTAGAAACAAAAGGATAAATACTGTGTGGTCTCACTGATATGAACTAACATTAATGAATGAACTTGGATAATTTCAGTTAAGAACAGAGGTCATCAGGAGACAGAAATAGGGTAGACATTGGGTAACTGGAACTGATACAGATTGTGCAATGGGACTGATTGTAAAAATTCAAAAATGGATTGCACAATACTACCTAACTGTAATACAATAATGTTAGAACACTGAATGAAGTTGAATGTGTGAATGATATAGAGGGAGGAAGCCTGGGAGCAGAAATGAAATCAGAAGGAAAGAGATAAGATAAAGACTGAGATGATATAATCTAGGAATGTTTGGAGTATATATTCATAGTGACTAAATGTACAAATTTAAAAATTTTTTGCATGGGGAAGAGCAAAGGAATGTCAGTATAGCAGCGTGTTGGAAACAGATGGTAATTAATATTTAAAACTTTAACTTATTTGTGAGATTAAAGCAAAATATATTTAAGTGGTACAAAATTTATATTTTGACTAGTGCATTTCCTAATATAACTTATGTGGACAGCTTAATTGGACACCGTAAGTACATGGAACCTTGAGTAGGGCGTGAGATTTTGTAGGTTTGTCTAGAATGATGCCTCGATAAATCCCAGAAGGATTTGCACAGTGAATTAAAAAGTTTTTGCTAAGTAACGTTGGGGGAATGGTGAGAAAAGGGGGAAAATTCAACTTCCGCAAGTGGAGAATTCCTGGTATTCTCACAAGCAGTGGGGCCAACCAAAGCAATAGGCTGAGTCCCCATTTTTGGGGTTTGTTCATATGAAACTTAACCCCGCAGTGGATAGCCTAAGCCTACTTAAAATTAGGCCTAGGGGTCACCACCAAGCGAAGTGGCCTCTGTTTCTCAGCCAACATGACAAGCAGACTCACCTACCTCTCCTTGTCTACATGGGACATGACTCCCAGGGTTGTGCATCTCCCTGGCAACTTGGAACAAAAATCCTAGAATGAGCTGAGACTCACAGCAAGTGATTGAGTAAACCTTCTCGACCAAAAGGGGGAAGAGAGAAATGAGACAAAATAAAGTGTCAATGGCTGAGAGTTTCCAAACAGAGTCAAGGGGTTATCCAGGAGGTTATTCTTATACATTAAATAGATATCACCTTTTTAGTTAAGGTGTAACAGAGAGGCTGGAAGGAACTGCCTGAAAATGTAGAGCTGTGTTCCAGTAGCCATGTTTCTTGAAGATGATCGTATAATGATATAACTTTCACAGTGTGACTGTGTGATTGTGCAAACCTTGTGTCTGATGCTTCTTTTATATACTTTATGGACAGAAGAGTAAAACATGTGGATTAAAAATAAATAAATAATAGGGGGAACAAACGTTAAAATAAATTTAGTGGATTGGAACCCTAGTGATCAATGAAAGTGAGGGGAAGGGTTATGGGATCTATGAATTTTTTTCTGTTTTCTTTTTATTTTTTTCTGAATTGATGCAAATATTCTAAGAAATGATCATGATGATGAATATACAACAATGGGATAAAAAATAAAATGTTCATATAGTGTGTTGATTGGTTTTATTAATAGAAATTTAAAAAGTTAAAAAAAATAAGTAGAAATTGCCCCAGGAGGAGCCTGACGCACCCATAGAAGCTGAGAGAACCATTCTGAAACCAATTCAAGAGAGAAGAGCCAGCAGACATCATCACGTGCCTTCCCATGTGAAAGAGGAACCACGGATACCCTCAGTCTTTCTTCAGTGAAGGTATCATCTTGTTGATGCCTTAGTTTGGAGATTTTTATGACCTTAGAACTATCAATTTGTAAAGTAATAATTCCTCTTTGAAAAAGCCAACCCATTTCTGGTATATTGCATTCGGCAGCTTTAGCAAACCAAGACAATCTACTCTCAAATGTTTAGAAAATAAATGAATAGACAGATAAGATAGAAGAACATAGCAAAAGTGGCAAAATGTTAAAAGTTGGGTATCTGGGTAGAGGGTATGTTGGTGTTTTCTGGGTTTGGTATGATTTTTGCATCTGTCTTATAAGTTTGAAAGTATTCTAAAATAAAAAGTTAAAAAAACATTTATTAAGACCTGTTTTGTCTCCCAGCATATAATCCATCCTAGAGAACATTCCATGAGAACTAGAGAGGAATGTATATCCTGGTATTTTTAGATGCAATGATCTATATATATGTCTGTTAGGTCTAATTTACTTATCAAATTTTTAAGTTCTCTATTTCCTTGTTCATCCTCTGTCTGTTTGTACTATCTGTAGAAGAGAGAGGTCTATTGAAGTCTCCCACTCTCATTTTAGAAGCATCTATTTCTTCCTTCACTTTTGCCAATGTTTGCCTCATGTACTTTGGATCGCCTTGATTTGGTACATAAACAATTATTGTTTATTGTTATTTCTTCTTGGTGAATTGTCTCTTTTATTAACATATAGTGTCCTTCCTTGTCTCTTATGACATTTTTGCATTTAAAGTCTATTTTATCTGATATTACTATAGCTATCCCTGTTTCATTTTGGTTATAGCTTGTGAGTGTTATTTTTTTCCATCTTTTCACTTTTAGTGTATTTGTATCTTTGGGTCTAAGACATGACTCTTGTAAACACCATATAGATGGATTATACTTTTTAATCCATTCTGCAAATCTGTATCTTTCAATTGGGGAGTTTAATCCATTCATATTTAAAATTATTACTGTAAAGGCAGTACTTGAAGCAACCAGTTTATCCTTTGGCTTTTATTTGTCAGATATAGTTTCCCCTGTCTCTCACACCTCTCTTTCCTGTCTTTTTTTTCAGCCAGCAGAACTCCCTTTAATATTTCTTGCAGGGGAGGTCTGTTTTGAACATATTCTCTCAACATTTATTTGTCTGTGAAGATTTTAAACCCTCACTTTTGATGGAAAGCTTTGTTGTGTTTCTCTAGTATGTTTTTGATTTGGTGTACAGCATATTTAATCTCTGTGAGTTTTGCTATTTTTCTATTTATTCTTTCAAATTCTTCTTTATGCTTTTCTGAATGTCTTCCTGATCTCCTTTATGTCATTAGCCATCCCACTGATTTTATTTAGTAAAGTTATATGAGCATCATTGATTAGTTGTTTCAAAGTCTGTGTCTCCTCTGGTGTTTTAATTTAGTCATTAGACTGGGCTGTATCTGTCTGCATCTTCATGTGGTTAATGATCTTCTGTTGTCTTCATGGCATGTAAGTTATCTTGATAGGGTTACTTTGGATGTTGATTTCCTTCAGTAGTCTAATGCTTTGTATTTGGGGGATACATATGAAACGAGCAGGATACAGACCATGGGGAGGGGCACAATAATGCGGTGATGGGTTGCAGTGCAGGTATATGCACTGACAGGGGACTCTATGCTGGTGCCTGTGACTGTGGGGTGCATGTCATAAGGTTGTGGAGGTGTAGTGTCGGGGCCGTGGGGGTGAGATACAGCTCAGGCAGGCCTTGGAGTGCAGGAGTAGGGTGCAGCCTGGGGGACATAGAGGTAGGGCATGGCAGGAGGCTGATTGGGGGTGCTGAGCAATTGTGCTTGGCCTGGTATGTG
>PVIY010040317.1:0-22469 GCA_004026745.1 Myrmecophaga tridactyla
TCTCCCTGCTTGTTCCCATCGGGCACTTACCGCAGTCAAAATTCATTTCAGTTTACAGATTCAGCCTGCCAGGCGTCATTTACTCGTTATTCATTCCTTCCTCTGCCCCGTCCCCTTCCCCTGCCTGGTGATGGGATATGGAGCAGGCAGGAGCTGCCTCGGGCTTTAGAAGAGTGTGTGGCATGGCAGAGGACGCGACAGGGATTGAATATATGAACAAACGATGGCGGATTGGCTGGCCCATCTCCCTATGGTTACCAGGTTTGATTAAAAAGTAACATTTCACATGAAATCTTTTACCAGAGAATATTATATCAATATAAATCGCTGCATAATGCCTTAGAAAAAAGATGTTATATCATAAGGGGGGGGGTTCTAGAAAACCCCGAAGAACGTCTTCTGTCCAGTGGTAAAGACAGGAGCATTTCCCAACAGTGACGAGAGAAAGAACCCCTGTGCAGGGTCGTGGGAGGGCACAGTAGCATGGACAGTTTCTATGAGGAAAAGAACCCTAGCTCAGGAAGGATACCATACAATGGGTACAATCTCAGGTTATTCTAATATTTATTCCAGAGTCAAACAGCCGCAAAGGATTTCCACCAACTCACCAGTCCAGAAGGAGGAAAAGCACTTTGGCGTTTTTTGATACTTATAACCTGGTATATTGCAAATCACACTCTCTCTAACAGACTTCAGACGAGCTGGAAGAGAGCAAGCCCCAGCCACTCCGAGACCCTTGGTGCCATCGGGCGCTCCATAAACCTTACTTAATATTCTGTTACAGAGCTTAAACCTCGGCCTCTGAGGCCAGGTGTCTACAGCACTTTGATAAGCCCTCTCTTCATTGATGAGCAAAAGCTTAATTTATGCACCAGAGCACAGGCAGACAGCATGGCCGCAGGGACAGCCCTTCTGATGCAGAACATTCTTCTCTGTAGAAAACTGCCCAAGTACCCCATTTTGTATAGTAAGTTATTTCCTGAACCTCAACGATGCTCTACCAAAATGCCATCAGGAGATGAAGTGAAAATGGTCTTTGCTTCATGGCTTTGAATATTGAAATGATTTCTCTTTTATAAGAATGATAAATCAGAAGTTACACCTTGCGTGGTCATGAGTCAGACACGGAATCTGTGTGGCTGAAGACACAAGTTAATTACCTCCCATGGAGAGGTAGCAAGAGAACAATGATATAGTTTTTAAAGAACAAACCCAAGCAGACAAACTTCCAAAAGGGTTTATTTGTGAACTAAGTAGGGGTGCTCTCTCTGTTGGAATTTTTATTACTTATTAAGGAATATTGTCTGCATTCATTTCCCATGTCCCTCTTTCTTCTCACTCAAGGTCCAGGGAAGTAGAGGTGTCTGCCAATGACCTTGCAATGGCTAGAGCTATTGGTATGCATGAAGTTATTGAACTTAGAGGCAGGGACACCTGGTCTTCAGTTTCAGCTTTGACACTTACCTGCTTAAACTCTCAAGGCCCCAAGTTCCCCACAGCATGGTTGATCTTGATGGGATGTGAGTGCAGGCTAGTTCGGTGGCAGATGCTATGCGATTCCCTCTGTTCTCAGCTGCCAGTTGCCTCTTTACGAGAAAGTACTCACAGGATTAGAGTCGCCTCTTAACTCCAGTTCTGCCCCTGACCCCCTCCAATTCATTCTCTTCCCTGCAGCCAGAGTTATTTATCTTCCTAGGTAAATCAAGTCATGGCATTGACCTCTTGGGGTTGTTCCACTCCTTGTGGTTCCCTGCTGTCAGGATGAAGATGGACCATGCTTTCCCCATGGGCAGCTGTGCCTGGTCTGCTCCCCTCACTGTCTCAGCTCAGCCCCTTCTCCAATTCCTCAAATGCCCAAAGCAAATGCTCCTCCTTAAAACCTTTGTGTTTGCTATTCTTTCTCTTGTCTGCCTGGGAAATTCTCTGCTCGCCCCCTTTGCTTTGCTGTATTTCTTACCCCAGCTTCAGAGTTCAGCTTGCAATGACAGTTCCTCAAGAAAGCTTTCCCAAATTCTCAGATGAGCGCCGCTTGCTGTAATTTCACTGTGTCCTTATGCTTCCTGGACCTTCACACTTGTAATTAAGTGATAAGCTGGGCAAAACCGTGTTGTCTCCTTTGCATCCACCAGAATGTAAGCGTCTTGAAGGCAGAGCTGCTACAGCTGTTCCTGTTCCATGTTGTATTTCCTAACACAGTGCCACGTAAATCAGAGGAAATCAAGTAAATATTCATCAACTGAATGGGTGGATAAACTGAATTTTTTGTGCTCCAGGCACTACACTGTGTTCTTACATACTTTTTTCATTTTGCCTTATGCAAACCTATCTGGTGGATAATATTTTACACATGAAAAAAACTAAGGCTTAAAATGATTAAGCAACATAATTGATAAATAATGTCTATGACAAGTTGCCCATTGTAAATTATATTTGATTGAGTTGTGTGAATTATTGTGGAAAAAAAGAGGCATTGGCAAAGCATCTCCCGTTGCAAAGGTCAAAGCTACACACATCAAGCTATGGCCCTTTTTCTGTTCGTGCCAAAGTCTGAAAAAATGCAGCGTTTACATTTAATCAAACATGAATAATTAGTTTATTGATATTTGAAGTTGGTACAATCTGGAAACAACTTTACTTTTCTCCCACCATGAACTTCAAACCTCTTAGTCAAGTTTCCTTTTTCCACTTTGTCTTGTAACAACTTCCTATTCATCTTCAGCAGTGATAGCCTCGTTTCAGGATATTAAAAAAGTCAATTCTAAGTTGCTTTATATCTTGTTGATTATGCTAAAAAGAAATCTCTGTATAAGTTGGAGATGCAAATGAAGTATGTTTTGGTGAAATGATGTACTATTTGAGCTTTGCTTTAAAATACTCCAGAGAAAAATAAAAAGGAAAAAGAAAGACAAACCAAGACCAGCGAGATGGGGATAATTGTTGAAGTTGGATGACAGGTATTTGGGGATTCATTTTACTTGTCTGTCTACTTTTGTGTATATTTGAACATTTTCACATTAAAATGTTTTGTAAAGCCCGAGTCTGGCTGTGATAGAAGTTGCCTGTGGTCTCCGGTGAAATGCGTTTCTCCCCGTCTCCCGCCCCTGTCCTCTGGCTCCCGCATCAGCGCAGACTGAAAGGGTGGCCTTTGCACTGTCCCATCCCCTGGACTTTTTCACCCTCTCTTTCTCCTCTTCGGTTCTGCCGTTTCTTACTCTCTCAACTTTGGGGCTGTTGGGGAGTGAGAGCAGGGAAGGGTGAAGGACTTTCTAATTGACTGGTGCTTTTCTCTCTAGGTAGCTAATGTGTCAGCGCAGGTGCCTTTTTGAGAACCCCCCCCCCGGGGCTCTTTAGGGACATGCCCTGCTCAGGTGGTGGGGACGCACTTCCCGGCTGGTGTCTCCCGAGCCCCTGCCCTGCTTCTGCCCTAAGCCAAGTGCACCTCATCTCCCTTTGAGGTCCCCTGGGATGTGGGTGCTTGCTAGGGCAGGGCCTTTCAGGACGAGCTGAAATGTGATGATTTCCATGTTTCCCATTTGGCCATGGGATCGCACGCACTCTCGCCCTACAAAATTGTGGAAGCTCGGCTTGTCCATCTACTGCTTCTCTCCCTGTCCTGCTACCTGGTCTTTGGCAGGGGAGAGAGATCCAATGTCCTATTTTTGCACCTATTGGTCTCAGCTTTAAGTGTAGCTGAAATTATGAGACCAGCTGACGACCTGTTACATTGGTATATAAACTGCAGTCATTATAGGTTTGGTTTGCATAGCTGATCTGCAGTGAATGTGGTACTAATTCCGAGTCTCAACTTTCATGGAAACTCGTGTGTCCGAGAAAAGAGGAGCATTTGGAGACGATTCAGGTGATCTCTGCCCAAGAGGCTTGGTCCCTGCTGTAGGAAATCAGTGCTGCATGAAGATGTGGATGGGCCATTTGGAAATTATCACAGTTTTCCCCTTACTAATAGGGTGTCGGAAAACCCGACACTTAGAGGAAGAAAAGAGCCAAGCATCTCCTGGGGCAAAAATAATGGTTCGGGCCTATGTGTGGGAGTATGAAGAAACAGCAGTATTAGCAATGAAGGCAAAAGGATTGAGGATTTCAAAATGGTACCAAGAAATTTGCATATGTAGAATCTATTTGGGTATCTTACCCTACAGTGGCTTTGTGATGTGTCCGCACAACTAGGTTGAACTACTTTCCCCAGAATGTTTGCAGTTAGGGTGGGCCACACGAAAGATTCTGGTGTGAGGCTTAGAGGTGGAAGGGAGTCCACAGCCATTATGTGGCTCATGAGCCTTGTTTCTCAGCTGCAGATTCACCTCATCAGGCAGCTGACTGGATTTGCAACTGCGCAGTCTTCCCTAGATCCTCCTCTAGCTTCACCAACTCCTGGGCCAGGGGCCGTGTTCAGCTCCATATTAAAGGGCCCTGCTTTTGCAGGACCCCTGTTCCCCCAAAGTCAGAAGCAGTGAGAGAGGACCTGGGTTTTAGTGTGTCCCCCTGGGCTCCAGCTTGTGCTTATGGGTTCTGCATTGCTCTCACTCTCCCTTAACTTACTTCTGTTTCCTCCACCCCCTTTCCCTAGTGGTTTAAGGGCAGTAAAGTTATTTACTATTTTAATAAATTTACAAAGAATTAAAGGGATAAGAAAGAGAACCATTAATGGACCAGAGATTTTGAGGATGGACCAGAGACTGTGCAGGATAGAAATCTGATAGACTCAGATCAAAGATAAAACAAACCTGGGGAGGGATCACCCGAAGATATACAGGAAAGAGTTTCCATGGAAGTGGGACCAGATTCCAGGTGAGCTCCAAGCACAAAATCAACAAACACGAGGGCAAGACCAACCGCGACCCAAATTACAAATACAAGGAAAATGGAGCATGGGGCCAGTGGTGCTGGGCTGGAGTAACAAAGCGACGTTTTCTGTGGCTGTGACCTCCCAGATCACTGCCCTCTCCCACGAGACAAATGTCTCCACACGGTCCCAGTGGCACAACCAAACCCTCACCCACAGCTGCCAGGCACGGCAGGGCTCTGTAAATATAAGGAGCATGAACGATGAAGAAAGGTTGCCAAGCCATGGAAAGGCAGACAACAAATACTGTGCATGAAACACAACAAACATCTGAAAAATAATAACACAAACAAAACACTTTAAAAATAAATACCATTAATACCCTCTGAAAGATTTCAGGGAATCTTGCATCCATGACAAATAAATACACCAAGATGTTGCAAATTTAAAATGTAGTTGTTGAAAAGAAAACTTCAGTAAATTATCTGAAGAGCAAAAATGACACAGAAGAAGAGCGAAACAGTGAGTTGAATAAAATCAATCTGGAAATTTCGGAACACAGAAGAGAAAACAAAGAAAGGGAAAATACAAAAGAAAAGTTGAGCTTCACGGTATTGATTGATAAACCCAGCGTCTGTCTCAAAAGAATTTCAGAAGGAGAGAACAAAGAAAGGGAGGAAAGAATGAATCAAGTAAATAATGAAGGGAAAGTTCTGAAGACTGACACAAACATGCAGATTGAAAAGTCTGCACAATGTCAGGGAGGAGAAATGGCTTTTAAAAGACCTATTTTTAGTCCTATAGTGGTGAAATTTCAGATTCAAAAATAAAGAAGAAAAATCCTAAAATTCCTGAAAGAATAAGCAACTTCCCAACAAGAGATCAAAAATAAAATTGGCATCAAATTCTATAGATAACACTGGATGCCAAGAAGTGAAGAAAGGAAATAATCAAATTTATTAGAAAATTATTTTAAAGCTGGAATATCATATCAAGACAATCTGAGAAGATTAAGTTATTAATCTTAATTTTGAGATATTTTAAGACAGGCAAGCATTCAGAAAATTCAGCACCCACAGATCATTTCTGACTGGCAATGACACCAGGAAAATAAAATAAATAAACCTCTCAAAGAAAGAAAAAATTGTTGAATGTAAGATAAAGTGATGATGTTAGAAAGAACACCATACTTGAAAGAGAATCAGCGCTCACCCGAATGTGGAGAAGAAAAGAATTTATTCACCATCTTCTGAGAACGGGCGCCCACCCGAGAAATGGCCAGCGCGCTGAGCGACTAAAAGCAGCAATATTTATCTATCCCGCATTCCCTCCCCTGACTGTCTGCCAATTGGATGCTCCAGAGGTTATAGCCTATCCCTGTCATGTAACTAATTTGAACTTCCTGCCGAAGTTCCCCCTTTGTTTAAGTTTTACATTTAAAATTTTTTTTTATTGATACAACATACAAACACATCCATTCTTAACACCCAAACATTCCACACGTGGTGTACAATCAATGGCTCACAATATCATCACAGAGTTGTGTATTCATCACTATGATCATTTATGTTTTACATTTTTAATGATCCTGGCTGTTAAGGATTTGGTGTCAGTTCTAAGCTTGCATCTGAGGCCCTCCCTTTTCCCTGCCTGCTGTCATTTTTTTGTGAAAACTAAACTTAGGTTGAGTCTTACAATGAGCAAATAAACAAGTAAAGGTTATAATCAAGTCTAAATAATGATCTGGAAATAAGATTCCTGAGTGAAGATGATCTAAAGTCCTTGTTTTATTTAGAAAACTTCTATAGAAAACACCTATAAATAGGTGTGTGAGAAATTTAAGGGAAGTCACTAAAGGAATAGAAAAAAATGAGGTGTAATTTTCAAATTATTGAAGAGGAAAAATAGAAAAATACAAAAACTAAATTAAGGAAACCAAAACCTAGAGAAAGGGGGAAGAAAGAAACAAGAAAACATGGTTAATAGAATATGCAAAAGATGATATGGATAAATTCCAAATCAATGAGTCATCCTGATAAATATGAACCAGTCAAGTTGTATTATCATAACATTGACCCTCCTTATTGAGTTAAATAACATCCAACTCTGTAGATTACAAAAGACAGACCTAAAATCAGATAGAAAAAGATTTACCAAACAAATGATAACAAACAAAGGGAGTTTAGGAGTGCTAACATAAGAGAGAAGCCAGAGAGTAGTGGGTTAAGGAGTAAGAGAATGTTGAGACAACAGAGCTGATGTGCTTAAATTAAGTTGTGAAAAGGAGGGGGAAAGGGTCGCCTTAAGATAGAGAGGAAAACGTGGTTCTTGGAGGGTGCTTTGCTTTGATTTGAAGAAAGAAGGAAGTTGAGCACATTTAAATGTTAATGCAACAGGTCAATGATATAGAGAGGAAGTCTAAAAATAAGAAACGAGGGAAATAGTAGATGTCGGGAGGCCCCGAGTGTGGGGGAAGATTCCACACACAGGAAGAAGCACCAACAGTGAACAAGAGAAGAGTGAGCAGGAGGCGTGGGTGGGTGTGGGGGCTGGGGGGCATGGGGGCGCAGGCGGGCACGGGTGCTGAAAGTTATAATTTGCATACGATAAAGTATACCCTCTGTAAGCGCACAATCAAGAAATTTTGACAGATGTTTACACATGTGCAAACAGCACTCCAATCAAGATAAAGAACATTTCCATCACCCCAAAGGAACTTCATTCCCCTTTGCAGTCAAACACCACATAGCTTCCATCATCCATCACCATGGTTTAAATGTCTTTCTGCAATTTCATAAAACTGTAATTGTACAGTATCTGACCTGCTGTGTCTGACTTCTTTCACGCATCATAATGAGTTTGTGATTCAGCCATGTTGCTGTGTTCACGTGCAGTTTTCTCCTTTCAATTGCTGAGTAGTGTTTCATTGTAGGATATACCACAATCAGTTTATCCATTCGCTTTTTGGGCATTTAGGCTTTTTCCCGTTTTGAGCTATTACGAATAAAGTTACTATGAGCACTCAAATAAAAAACTTTCCGTAACAAGTGTTTTAATTTCTTTTGGATAAATACATAAGAGTGAAGTTGTATCACAAGGTAGGTACATGTTTAACTTTATAAGAAAATAGCAAACTCTTTTCCAGAGGGTTTGTGCTGTTTTGTATTGGCAGCGTTGATATAGAGAGTTCTACCCAACTCAGACCCTCACCAACACTTAGCATTACCAGTCTTTTAAATGTTAACCATTCTAGTGCCAGTGACACGGAACCTCATGATTTTGTTTTGTATTTTTTTGATGATGAATGATGGATGTGTCTTGTCATGTGCTTGCTGGATGTCGGTAAAGGGTCTGTTCAAAGGATCTTGTCTACCCACTTTTTATTGGGTTATTTTCTTATGTTTGAGTCATAAAGTTTATTTTGTTCATGTATCTATTTTTCAGATAGAGATATATTGGAAATATTTTTTTTCTACTCTGTGGCCTGCATCTTTATTTATTTATGGTATCTTTCAAGAGCAGAAACTTTTTTTTATTTTGTTGAAGTCCAGTTTATTGTTTTTTTCTTTTATGGTTATTTTGTACGTGTCCTAAGAAGTCTTGCCAAACCCAAGATCATGAAGATTTTCTTCTGTTTTCTTTCAGGAGTTTTGCAGTTTTAACTTTTATGCTTAGGCCTATACCATATTAAAGTCATTCTTTTGTACATGTTGTGAGGCAAATGCCAAGATCCACCTTTTTTCCCCATATGACCCTCCAGCTGTTCCAGCACTGATAAGTGTATACACTGCTAGGTAAATGCCGGAAAGAATTTAAAGCAGAGACTCAAACAGATATTTGCACACCAGTATTCATGGTGGCCTTATTCACAATTCCAAAACAGGAAAGCATCCCAAGTGTCGATTGGCCGATGAGTGGATAAATACATTGTGGTACACACAGACAAAGGAATATTATTCAGCCATGAAAAAGGAACAAAGTCCTGACACATGTGACAACATGGATGAGCCTTGAGGATATCAAGTTGAGTGAAATGAGTCAGACACAAAAAGACGAATTTTCTGTGATCTCAGCGATTTGAAATAATTATAATAAACAAGCTCATGGAATCAGAATCTAGAATAAAGTCTACCAAGGGATTGGGCGGGCTTAGGGAGAGGAAAGTGAAGCCTTACAGCATATGGCGTCCCAGTTCAGAATGATGGAAACGTTTGGTGACGGCAGCACAGTTCTGTGAGTGTAATCAATACCTGAAATGCAGATCCGAACAGGAATAAAAGGGGAAATGTTAGATTTTTATACAGTAACAGAACAATTTCCTTAACAAGATCGGCAAATGTACACTATGCAGTCAACCTTAGGTTAGGCCGTGGGCTCTCGTTAATAGACAATGATAGAAATGTGCCAACGCTTCATACCAACTCACAGTGTTAATAACAGGTGGTGAATGGGAATCCTGCGTTTTATGCACGATTGTTTTGTAAACTCACAATTTCTTAATAAGGATTTTTAGAAGTCCTGAAGACACTACAGAGGGAACATCATGTGACAAGGAATGAGATGTACACAGGCATGGAGGATAGAACGGGAAGGTCCAGCCTCGTCACATCAAGTTGCTGTTCTGACGGAGATGAGAGAAATAGGGAAAATGGCCTCGTCTTAGAAACAAAATGGCTCAGATCTGCTTGTCCATCCTCTCCGCAGTCCTGTTTGCTTAACCTCCCACATCCTGGCTCCTTGTTTAAGTCCGGATTCCTCTAGGCCAGTTCCTGTTCCCAAATCCGCGTCCGCTCAAGGGGGCTGTAACTGTGACCCCGGGCATGCCTAAGAGGGTTGAGTCTCTTCCCGGTTGGATTTGCTTTCGTGCTCAAGGCCGAGCCCCAGCTCCAGCCGGTGGGTGCGGGGAGTGGGGGCATCACATCAGGGGCTGCAGAATCTGTTACTGTGCTCTCGCAGGCTCCGCTTGTCTGGTGAGCACCCCTCCTCATGAGAAAGAAATGAAACACAGGCAGTCTCTGATTTGACCTCTAGTCTTCAGAAATCTTCTTTTGGGTAGGTGACCATCGTCCCACTCAGAGAGATGACAAGAGCAATGACCGCTGACCGGTCGCCTGCCAGCCCAGGCACCCAGAAGGTGCACCCACAGCAGGCAGTGCCCATGGCGGAGCCCGGCACACAGGTCAGCCCCCTGCATGGCCAGCACCGGCAGACCTGCTGCACAGGGCCGGGACCGGCCAAGGCCAAGGCCAGGCCCTGCGGCCAGCCAGCAAAATTCAGCACCTGGCCTCCCGATTAGTGCCAACGGTGGCCACAGCTCTCAGCTGGAAAGGGCCAGGCTGCTGCCTCCCCAGCGCCCCACCGTGTTCACTACACATTCAGTCTTTGTTTCTAATAGACTCCACTTTTATTTTACAAGATAAAGCTTCGGGATTTTCCAGAACCAAGGATGACATGAACTCCTAAAGGAAAAAAAATAATGTACACATATTCCCATAGTAGACAGATAATAGAACAAGGGGAGAAGGGCATGCAATTACTCTAAAGGAAGGAAAAAAAGGGAAAAATAATATTAAAAAGTGCTAAAATATGACCAGATAATTTAAGATAAATAAAACCAAACATTTGATACTGAAAAAGGTGAAGAGTCTAAACAGATCAGTGAAATTTAGGGCACAAACTGTCATACGATTTAAAAAAAAAACTAATTTAGCTATATGATTCTTATAACATGCTAGCATAAAGCATAAGGACACAGAAATGACAGAAATATCAAAAGTGAAAGGTAAGAAAAGATACACCAGGCAAATACTAACCAAAAGAGGCTGATATCTCTATATTAATATCAAATAAAATGGTTTTTGATGCTAAACACTTCAATAAGTATAGAAAATTGCTAACATAATAAAAGTTTCACTTCATCAGAGGGAGATAGTGATTCTAAACATAATCACCTAAAATAGCATCAAAATATATAAAGCAGGGAGGCTGCCGTGGCTCAGCAGGCAGAGCTCCAACCTGCCGTGCTGGAGGTCTGGAGTTCGATCCCTGGTGCCTCCTGCCCACATGCAAATTAAAAAAAATATATATATATATATATATATATAAAGCAATAATTAAACTAATTGAAAGGAACAATGTGACAAATCATCAGTATATTAAGAAATTTCAAAACATATCTCAGTTATGCGCTTGCTCACTCCCCACACACATTGCAGAACTTGACAATACAGTTCCCAGGCTAGATTTCATGAACATATATGAAACTAGCACCTAAAGTTTACAGAATACAATTTTTCTCAAATATTCATGGAACAGTTATAAAATCTGGATAAGTCCTAAGCCACAAAGCAGGCTTCAACACCCTTAGAATAATTGTTTTCATATACAGCACATTGCCTACCACGGCGCAATTAAGCTTGGAAGTAATAACCTAACGATAACAAGAAATACCCCATGCGTTTAAATATTTAATACATTTAAATATTTAAATATTTGAAACACAGATCAGATAACAAATGGAAATGTACAAAAGCAATAAAAATGAATGCTACAAAAACAATAGAAAAGAATGCTAATGAAGGCACTAAACAATATGATTTTCTGATTATTTAACACATAAGATTATGAAGGCGAGAAACAATTTGGGCCAATTTGGACAATGTTATGGACATTTCAAGTCTCGAGTGCTGCCAGCTGAGTACATTTTAACATGAATTGGTGCCCATCATGGCATGATTTTCATTTCAATTCAAAATCTCTAATTTCAGCATCTCCAAATTCACATTCAAAGTATAACTAACATTCGCTGAGTAAGCACCAGTTCTAGATATCCAGGTGGTTTCCGTATGTCAGCTCATTGAAAAATTAAATATTTCAATTCTAAGAAAGAAAGGCAGTCCTCAAGTACTTTAATGGATCCCGTTTTATCCTTACTTATTTCCATGGATGTGATTTCAAAAATAGAGTCATCCTAACCCTCCTGTAAGGCCAGGGTCTGGGAACGCTGAGAAGTCTTGCATTTACCAAGCTGCCCTCCTCTGCTCAGCTTCCCACTTTAAACTGTAACTGGAGACTGAAACTACCGAGGCCCTTGACCTCTCTTCACTCTTTCGACTGCTAGAGCAATCTCAGCCGGTGGCTTTTTGTGGTTCCTTTCATGTTTCAGACCGTGACCAAGACCAAGAGAATAAGGCGCTGACTCCTGACGGCGAGTGGCAGCTCGTCCTGCACTGACCATGGAGACCAAATCTGTTTTCTGGCAGCTGCTATGTCACCCTTGGCGTTGTCAGCACCTCAGGAGCACGTGGTCAGAGCTGGCCAGAGTTAGGGCACGTTCGTCAGGTTAAACTGAGCTTACGTCACTTTGCTGGAACGCTGGCTAACAAAACCCAAATAAATGTGAATTCTCCAATTGGTATCTCAGTCCTTCAATTGAGAGTTTTAATTAGGAAGTAGAGGGTTTGTCTCTTTACCTTCATGTTAGAAAGCCAAACTGGAAAAACTGTCTTAAATCCTTAAAAAAAATCCCCTAAACCCAGCATCAGCCATCACTGATGTTCATTAAAATGTTTGGCCTATTTTAGATAGATATAACAGAGGCATTAAACAGAGACATTTAAAATTGTGGATAACTCATCAAAAACAGTGTCATTCTCTTTTTCATTCATTCAAAAATGACATATTAAACACTCAATTTTCATATGTGGCTGTAGGCATGAGGATGAAATAATGTATTAGCAAATAGACTAGCATATGTAAGATTGCTTTAAGAAGCTTAAGTGCTATAGAAATATATCATTGTCACAATTAATGTCAACAATTAACCCATTTCTATCATCCACCCATTTCTATCATGTTCAAACCCGGGCTCAGGGGTCTCACTGCCTTGGCACCCATGCTTGGAGTGCCCACCACACTGGCCAGTATGGGAAGGGTCAGCTCAGCCTCTCTGCCCTCCTTCCCACAGCTGGAAAATGGGTAAATAATCTTACTTACTTCATGGCTGATTGTGAGAATTAATGAGTTCAATCTGTGTAAAACATTTACAACAGTGTCCGTAAATACAAGCTGCTTTTAATATCTTCATTTTTATTTTCATTTATTCTTTCCTATCAGTCTAAACAGCTTGGCTTTGACTGAAGAGACAATTATGAAGATTTTAATCAGGCAATTTATATACTAAAAAATGATGATTTAGGTCTTAAACAGATCAGGAGGTGAGAGACTAGAAAAAGAGGAAATATGAGACACTGCAAGAGTTCAGGCTTGTTGTAAAAAAAGAGAGCCCTAAGGTTTGGTTTGGAGTTTGGCAATAAAACTGACTGGAAAAGTGCACAAAGCATTTCAGGGGAAAGACTGACAGGGTCCAAAGAACTTTCTTTGCTACAACTGGGAATTTTAGGGAGAAGAGGTGAGTTTGCTCACCTGGGAGAATTGACAGAAATGGGCATTTTCAAAAATCTATTATTCTTAGTCGATATTTTTTCTAGCTATACTATCCATTATCATTTGTGTAAAGAAATTATGGTCAATTCATCAACTTTACATAGATATTTTCTTTAATATATCATCAAAATAAGTTCTCTTTGATGTCTGTACCCTTGGATTATAATGGAAGCTCAATTTCCAAGAAAGAAAACCCATTTTAGAAGGTACGAAAGCTTTATTTCACTCACAACATTGCCATCTTTATAAATCACTAGGTGTGTTGAGTTTAAGCAAATGTAATTAGTCCTTGAAATCAAATTAAAGTATGGAAGACGCTCTTCCAGCCAGAGGACTTTTCCCTCAATGCAGATCGGACAGAAAGCAGGTGTACTTTATGAGAGTGCTGATTAAATTACCCCCAGCAGCGTCTCCTCCAAAAGCTACATAAAAACCACAAGAGGTGTAATGATCACAAAAGGAATGTTTCTCATCAAAGACTTTAAGACAGTGAAATTTTAGCATTGCTCCAACAATGGGCGCAGCCACTCAGCCTGATAATCTTTGTTTAAAGTCCTGCTGTAGTCATAATTCTTGAAGTCAGGCTATGCAGCCAAAATGGCTAGAAAATCTGGTTTCCATTTTGTATCCGGCACCTGTTAAGTTGCATGTGTGCTTTGAGACTCACTGGTTATGGCCTGGGACAGTATCTTCGGTTTTGTGCTTTCCAAGTTCACACATACCTGAAAAAAGGGCCCTCCCGCCCCTAAGGTAACAGAGGGAAGGTGGCCAGAAGAAGTAGGCTGGGTCCTGAAGGTCAGTCGGGGCTGGCGCGGCTCTGAGACCGCGAACCTCTGCCCTGCCTCTGAGTGCGGAGCTGCAGACCTGGGCCTGGAGAGGCCACCCCAGTGACTACCCGCAAAAGTGACCAGCACTCAGCGCGTGACCCACCTCTCACAAGGATCTGCTCCATAATATATTTAATCATTTCCCTATTTTTAGATATTTATATTGTTTCAAAGTTTCCTTCATTATGATTGCAGTTATTGCTCTCAAACATAAATCCAGCTCCACATTCAATTATTTCCTTAAAATATAGTCTAAGAGGTAGAATTAGTAATGAAAATGTTTGAAAACAAACTTTCAAATCTCCCTCTAGAATGTTTTGATTCACGTACATTGCATTCTTAGGATGTGAAAGTGGCCTTTAGCTGGTTAAGGTAATACTAATATACATCATTTAAAACCATTTGCTAATTTGATAGGCCAAAATGATAGCTTTTTAATATAAATGTTCACAGATGTGACTATCCATGACATGTTTACACTGTATTAGGACGTTTGTTTGGTTAATTGATGAATTTTTGTCATCTTGCACCACGTTTTCCATTGTAGGCAGGAGGACAAGGCAGGGCAGGGGTCTTATTTTCCTTTTGCCTTAGCATCATCTTGGTTCTCCCTCTCCAAACCCGTCCACCTCAAATATATCAACAGAATCTGACCGTCCAAACTGCCGTCTGTCCCCTGCCCTAAATGCATGGCCTCTGCACCCCAAGGCTCGGATTCCTACCTGCTGGGCTTCTCCCGGGGCAGCCAGAGAGGGCTCTGAGAACGGAGCACATGTGCTGCTGTTTGTTGCATAAATCCTCAGATGGGCTCCTTGTCTCTCCGCAGGTCCCTCCTCGTCCAGTGGGGCCGCTGGCCTTCCTGAGAGCCTCCAGGGCTTCTCATGGGACTCCCGGCCCAAACCCTTCTCCTATTGCCCACACCAGCGCTCGTTTAAGATGTTTTTGGAATCTAAAATTGTACGTGCAAAGATGTGTGAGTGTGCATTTGTAATTTTTTCAGTTTTCATAGTCTCTCCTCTCTTTAAAATGTAAACACCGTGAGGGCAAAAACTTTACATTTTAGATGCTAGGGCCCGTAAGATGGTAATATGCACATAAAAGATACTTGTTATATAAATGAATGTACTAATGCACAATTTTTGCCACATGATGGATATTCAATAAATGGCATCCATGTTACTATTATCATATTGTGAATATTATTTATTGGTTATTGGTAACAGATTGACAATCTTAATTTTTGTACCATTTATCTTTCCTATCTCCTATTATTTGGTCTCCCTATAATTTTGTCTGCCTTATTCACATAAGAAAAATATTCCTCATAAAAATAATATCTCAGTGTGTATTGAAATATACAGCTTATCTAGCTGAATCTTTCAGGATTTTCAAAAAAGTAGAAGACAGGCACAGTGATTTGTTAAGGCTGCTGAAGTGGTGTGGTGTTAGAAAAATTGTCCAACACCTGGGAATAGCATGAGGATGAGCACGAGCCCTTTCAGGGCCATACGATGCCACTGGCAGCGTCACAGGGTTCCCTAAGTTTTATTTAATTAGCTAGTAGAATATGCCTGAGTTTAAGTTTGATTTTTTTTTTTCTTTACCACTTGATTAAAAGCCACGCACTGTGAAGTTACATTTAACATGCAGATTTCTGTCTGGTAAGAAGGTTGCATGAATGGCTGCTATTTTATCAGCCTATAGGACATTGTATAGTTTTATATCTATTAGCAAATTCATTTTAGCATTCCCCAACTGACTAACTCCATAAATCGACATTCCTTGAATTCTTCCTTTAGTCAGTTTTACCATCTACTGGTCCCGTGTTAACAAATAAGTTGAATAAAACATTTGGCACGTTTATACATTTGTATGAGAGTTGTGCTTCCAACTTTTGCCATTGTCAATGGGGAAGGCGTGGTAGTGTCGCAGCTCTGCGGGGGACGCACAGGTGCCTGGTGGCCACGGGGCAGTCAAGGGAGTGTCCCCACAAGGGCTCTGAATTCCTGGCACTGCCTCCGGGACTGACCACTCACGCCTGAGCGGGCAGGGCCCTGCTTGTGAGCACGATGGGCACGTTGCAGGGAGGGCTCACACCCGCAGAGCCAGAATTGGAATTCAAAAGGCCTGGAAAACTGGAGCACTGGGTTGAGATAACCCACATGGAACACAAGAAAGGCACACTATGTCTGAGGCCTCATAATATCAGTTGCAAATATTTGAATACTTTGACTTGTTATTCCCACATGGAAATCTATCCCGAGTTGGTAATACTAAAAATGTGGAAAGGGATTTATGCACAAAAATGTTAATTGCAGTGTTGTTAAGAATAATGAAAAATTGGAAGCAATCAAAATGCCAACAATATGGGAATGATTAAGCAAATTGTAGTAATCCTATTTGTGGATTTTTTGTAACAAATTAAAAAGAACTTTTATTGTGAAATATAACACATAATAGGAAAGTGCACGCTACATAAATGCACAGCTTATTGAGTTACTTCCAAATGCACAGCCAGAAAACCACCCCCTCTCCAAGAAATGCAGTGTTGCTGGACCCCAGCAGCCCCCGTAAGCCCCTTCCAAACCCAAACCCCCTGATGCCCAAAGGAATAGCAACCCTGCCTCTTAGGATAGTCACTTCTTTTATTTTGGGGATAGCTTTACCACCTAAGCACGGGTCCCTGAACAACTGCAGCTTGGGTTTGCATTCTGTAACTTATATAACTGGGATTGTGGTGTTTTGCTTCTTCTGCTCCACATTATTATCTTTTTCTGTATCTTAGATTAGGAAAAAAATTCATATGCCATAAAATTCACCCTTTAAGGAGTATCTGACTCAGTGGTTGCTAGCAGAGTCACAAAGCTGTGCAACAATCACCACTATCTAATTCCAGAACGTTTTCATCACCACAAAGAGAAACCTCACGGCTGCCAGCGGTTACTCTCCACTCCTGCCAACCACTGACCTTTCTCTCTCTATGGATTTGCCTGTTCTGCACTTTTCGGATAAATGGGATCATGTCACATGTGGGCTTTTGTATCCGGATTCTTTCCTTTAGCATAATGGTTACAGGGACCATCCATGCTGTAGCATTTATCAGTACTTTGTTCCTTTTTATAACCAAACAATATGCCATTGTATAGACATACCACATTTATCATCCATTCTTCTATTGATGGACAGTTGAGTTGTTTCCGCTTTTTGGCTATTAGAAATAATGCTGGTGTGAACATACTTGTACCTGTTTTTCTGTGATCATGTGTTTTAATTTCTCTTGGGTATATAGCTAGGACTAGAATTGCTGGATTATATGGTAATGCTGTCATGATGAATTTGCCAAATTTTTCCAAAGTGGCTGCACTGCTTTTCATTCCCACCAGCAGCGTGCAAGTGTTCTTATTTCTTCACACTTAATATTGTCCATCATTTTTCATTATAACCATCCTAGTTGTGAAATGATATTTCATTGTGGTTTCATTTGCATTTCCTTAATCACTAGTGATGCTGAGCATCTTATATGCTTATTGGCCATTCGTAAATCTTTGGAGAAATATCTATTCAAATCTTTTGCCCATATTTTAATTGGGTTTTTCAACTTTTTATTGCTGAATTGTAAGAATTCTTTATATATCTGGATATGAGATCTTTATCAGATATGCAATTTGCAATCATTTTTTCCATTGTGTGGGTTGTCTTTTCACTTTCTTGACAGTACCCTTTAGTTATAAAGAAAATATCCCCCTGTCTGGCCCATCATAAAACAGAATTAATGCTGACCATGAAGGAGGTGCTAGGTGTCTATCCAGGCAATTTCCACATCCATAATCTTAATAAAACCAGTAGCGCCGTATGGCTTCCAAACATAGGCCAAACTCTAGCGGGTTCACACTGCTTTGTCATAGGAGGGGATGCATGTTTTATTTTGCTGGCTGCCAGAATAAATATACCAGAAACAGAATGACCTTTGAAAGGGGGAATTTAATAAGTTGCAAGTTTACAATTTTTAGGTTGTGGAAATGTCCCAATTAAGGCAAGTCTATAGAAATGTCCTATCTAGGGCATCCAGGGAAGCATACCTCGGTTCAAGAAGGCCGATGAGTTTCAGGGTTTCTCTCTCAACTGGAAAGGCACATGGTGAACATGGCAATGTTTGCTAGCTTTCTCTCCAGGTTTCTTGCTTCATGAGGCTACCTGGGGGCATTCTCCTTCTCCATCTCCAAAGGTTGCTGGCTGGTTGACTCTGTGGTTCTCTCATCATTCTCGTGACTCTGCTCTGTTGCTCTCCCATTGTTCTCAAAAGGCATTCTCTCTAAAAATGTCTCCTCTTTTATAATATGCCAGTAAACTAACCAAGACACATAGAATGGGTGGAGACACATCTTCATCTAATCAAGTTTAATACCCACAGTTGATTGAGTCACATCTCCAAGGAGCTAACCCAATCAAGTTTCCAATCTATAGTACTGAATAGGGATTAGAAGAAACCATTGCTCCCACAAGATTGATTAGGATTAAAGCATGGCTTTTCTAGGGTACATAAATCCTTCCAAACTGGCACTCACGCATTCCTGAGACCTTATCTGGACACTGCCTGAGGATCTTCAGTCTTCTTCCAAAGTCCACATTGTATGAGTCTTTGAGGAATTATGATCATATTGATAACTCAGTGACTGCTACAAGCCAGGGGACCCCATCGGAAGATGCAGGATCTGGATGTCAAGGTGACCTTGGCCGCTGCTCCTGGGTCTTTGGCACTGTGCACCTGAACACTCTCCTGCAGGAACGAGGGTTGTCACTGAGGTCAGGGAAACCTCGCTTTTCCCAGACTCAGGTCGCCAGGTTCCGTACTTGGCTCATCCCACTTACTGCTCATTTTTGAACCTTGACTCCTCCCACTTGTAAAACAGGAAGAACAAGTCCTGGAACAGAGCTTGTGCTGAGGATTAACTGAGATGATATTTGTGAAAGAAGCGAGAGCTAGTCCAACCTAAGGGCTTATTATGACCTAGAAAATACTGATGGAACTGGGTCTGCGGCCCCTGCTGCTGTCAGGAGGCAACATGCCAGCTGCACAAGATAATGACCCCATAGGCTCGGCTGTGTCTGACATCCAGCATTTCCACAAGCTCTGCAGGTGACTCTCTCATGCAGTCAGCTATCTTCATCCTGCTAGGAAGAGTTGAAAGAGACAAACATCTTCAAAATCATGGCTTTCAGATCTCTGTCGATCTCCATGGCTGCAATTGACAGCGTGGGCTTTGCTTCTAGAGACTTAAAAAAGGAAACAAAATCAGTGAGTGTGTGAAAACGGCTCTTGAAATAACT
Source organism: Myrmecophaga tridactyla (assembly GCA_004026745.1). Lineage (NCBI taxonomy): Eukaryota > Metazoa > Chordata > Mammalia > Pilosa > Myrmecophagidae > Myrmecophaga > Myrmecophaga tridactyla. The sequence continues at coordinate 19,402 of PVIY010040317.1, forward strand.
CTTAGAGATGTTTGAATCCTCAAAAAGGAGAACACGGATGAAAATCATTCTTTCTCTGCACTGGATTTTCTGTGCTGAAAACAAAACGATCCCCTGACCTAGATATGGCTTTTTGTTCTGCTTCGGGGTTGTATTTCCCATGGCAATTTCTCCCAGTGTTGAATCCTTCAGCAATAACAAATGTATGAACACGTTTCAATAATGCAAAAGAAGATGTTGTGTGCGGCTTTCGCTGAAGACAATGTGTGTCCTATACACAGAAGGGCCTGTTGGCTGAAGACCCCAATCTCCAAAATGAATCCCAGGTGTTTCTTGGTTCCTTTGCCCTTTGACACCCTCCCACTCATTTGGGCCATGTTTTGACCTCTCAATGCTGCCTCTTAGCTGCAGAAAGGAATTGTGGACTCAACAGCTTTCCTCATGACCTTCTTTCTTTCTATTCAGAAAAATAATATGGAAACCAAGAACCTGTGGTTTATTCAAATTGATTGATGCCATCTGGCAACCTCATACTGAACAAACCCACACAGTGTGTGCTTGATGCCTGTTGCCAGTAAACGGAACAGAAAAAGAGGGTTTTCCTCAACCTTGCAGATAAACCAGCAAAAGCCACATGCAATGGCTACAATTATCCATCGGAGAGATCAAGTCAGAAGATTGCCTGACCCTGTGACTGAAAGTTTGTAGACCTTCACAGCTCCCAGCAAGGTGGCTCGAGGACGGATGACATGGAAGTGGCTGTATTTAATCCAAAGGTTCAGAAATATCACAGCCTCAGTTTCAAGCACATTTCTTAGAAAACTAAAATCACCTTCTTAGTTCCACTCAGTGCTTCTTCTCTTTAATACATTTTTGCCCAATATTTCTACTAATGACCTTATCCTTTATTTTATTTTATTTATATTTATATTTGTTTGCAATAGCTTTCTGACTCCTTTATTCTTAAATTCCTCTGTTAAAAAAAGCCTATAATTAAATAGAATTTTATTTTTTAATTTATTTTTACTTTTTCATCCCAGTTCTCACACTTGTCCCTCCCCCACAAAAAAACCAACCAGCAGACTGGGACTGTGCCTGGAGATGCCTTAACTGATAGTCCTTTCTTAAAGGACCACCAAGAACTGACTGAGGGTACCAACCACTCCCACCTGGGAATTGCTGTGTCTTTCCATCCTTGTGTCAGACCTTCCACTATGTCCTGTAGTAAAAAAAAAAACTTTCAGAGAAAATTTCCTTCAGTCCTACCTGGTTCCTAAAACTTCTGAAGTTTCTTCCCTGTGTATGGCCTGGAGCCCATTCCCCACTGATGCTCTGGGATGGACCCGGGGACTGGTGCAGCCCCTCACAGAGCGGCCCAGGCACATCTGTGCCTGGAGAAGCCGTTTTCAAGGAGACCCTCCTTGTCGCAGAATTTGGAACCTGGTGGAGTGGATCCAAGACGAAGGGAGAGTGTTCTCTGACCCACAGCCCAGCCACTTCAGGTCCGCACAGAACACAGACTAAAAGTGAGAGAAAACTCCCTTTGGCTCTCCCACCCCCGCCCCGAGTCAGTGGAAGGCCTGGAGGGGCTCAGGGCGAGCTCCCCACTGTGCGGCCGGGACCTGAAGCTGAGCACAGACGACAGGAAACGAAAACGATGGGACAGTCCAGGACGCGAACATGCCTCACAAGCATGTGCCGGTTTGGGAAAAGCCCCTCCCCCCCAGGAAAAAAGTAAAATCAAGACTTCATATTTTGCTGTGAATTTTCTATAAAATTCAAGAAAAATATTTGCTTTATTTACTTTGATGGTATGTCATTGATTATATAAAGGTTTATGCAATTGTTCCTCATTTGAATGTGCCCTTTCCAATGAAAATTACTTCATTTTATATCATTTAATGTTTTTCATATTGAATTCCAAATGCACATCAGTATTAACCTATTGGTAATATGCATTGGCTCAACCTAAATTTATTTGTAGATACTTGATTTTAAATATTCCCTTTTAAATAAAATAAACTTAAGTTTTTTATTTTGACCAGTATGACATTTTGTCTTTTACATGTAAGCTTAATACATGAACAAGTTATTCTGATAAATTTAAATGTGGCTATAAATGTATATGTGTGTATCAGGTTTCAAATTTACTCAATCATACTCAGATTTGCAAGAAAAATTCAAATTCTTTAGCTGCTATCCAGTTTTGCTTATGATCCTCCACTCACTGAGTTGTTGAAGGTAGGTGGAGAATTTGTTAAAATTGCCATGTATTTTCCCACTCTTTTTGGTTAAATGCTTAATCTTTCAGATTCCTTTCCCATCCCCTTTTTCCAGAAAAATATATGCCAAACTGTTAGCAGTGCTTATATTTGTGGAGTAGTAATGGAATGGTTGAGGAACATTCACTTCTAACTGCATTTAACTTTATATTATCTGAATTTTTAAAATAGAGTGCTCATGTCGTAAAGCTAAATAAGTATTTAAAATGTGAAATTTTCTTTTTATTTTTGGCCAAATTCCGTTTTGAATTCATCATTTTCTTTCCTTTGTTTTATGACTGTTGGTTCATGGCTTTCTTTTATTTGCTTTTTCATTCATAGTATTTATTTCATTTGTCTATTCCAGTGAATAATTCTTGACATTTAATCGCTTGAAATTCTTTACATACTTTAATTTACTTGCCTTAAAGTTTTTAAGCTATTGGAGTGAAGTCACACCATCTGGATATTTAGCGTAAGCAAATTCAAGCACGAGACTGGCTGAGATAGCAGAGGATCCCTTTGATCTTCTCACTTCCCTTCCCAAGAACTTTTCTCCAGTTGCCAAAAATAAAAAATAAATCATTTGAATACACAGAACAGCGAAAGACAGAATCCATGCCTTTTGAATTTCAAGGGCACTAGTCCTGGCCATTTAATAGACTCACTTTCCACCACCACCACCCCCAGGGTAATTTAGACTATAAAGTTAAAAACAAAAACCACTTGTGCTGATTCTGACCTATCACTCTGGTCTCTGGGGCAGCCTTGTAGTTCTGAATTCCCAGAACCTGCTTCCCTATCATTGGGGTGAGACTGAAGGGCCCA
>PVIY010040318.1:0-22463 GCA_004026745.1 Myrmecophaga tridactyla
AAAAAAAAAACACGAAAGAAAGAACGAACAAACTGTGGTAGTAGTAAGCATAGTGACATTTAGATTAAAGGACCATAAAATCTTTATAGATTATGAAGAGTACTTTTTCCTAATAAAAACTGCTTTTGTAGAAGATAGAAAATATGCCATTAAATGGATAATTTGCACAGCATATATATATATCATAACTAACAAGATTACACTGAAAAATGGAAAATATTTTAATGTTAAAACTGAGTTGTTCTGGGAACACATGCAGGACATGGAAGCTTGCATAATAGGGTGACTAAAGCATCAAATATGACATAAGGAGAAATGGGTACCTGGAGGTAATTTTTCAGGCCCCAAATTCTCAAGTGCTGGACATGGTTAGGTAGCTTACGCTTCCTAAAGTATGCTTTTCCAGGGAGCTCAACAAGGATAGTATTTACCATAGGTAAACTCCTATTTTATCAGACTTGCTTCACCTTTACACTGCTCTCTGAATTATCAGTGGAGTTAACAGGTCTCTCCCACGTGTTTAAGGACCATCCTTCCCTTCAATATTTGTTAGCTGCTACTTCCCTTTTCTCTTTCTTAGACTCTCTCTGAGGAGATTTGCTGCTGAAATTTAATTCCCTGTTAAGCATACCAGGGAGGTGCATGGGTGGACTCCATACTATGTCCTGAAAACAGGCAGTGTCCCATCTGGAAATGGGGGAAAATGTTCCTTTCATTGCTCTGTGTTATATATTATCACACGGGAACCACACTATTTATACCTCCAACGCCATGTAGTTAATTATTCAAATTGTCTTAGTTTTTAGGTGATGTCTTACCACCACCACCAGCAGCAGCAACACAACCCCAATAGATTTTGTCTCTCTGTCTCTAAAGACTCAAGACTATGCCCATGACTGGAGAAGAACAATGTAGATATAAGTCCTCCTATAAAAACACATGGGCAGCCTTTCAAGGAAGGTGGTCACTATTAACTGAAAGATGCTTTTGTTTAATTTTTATGTATGCAAGGACCAAGAGGAAGTTGAATTGCTCTGTATAAAATGTTTTTAAAAGAATTTACAGATATAAAGTGCTCAGGAAAAATCCTGGGTAGAAATTAAAGGAGAGGAAGAAGAGAGAAGAGGAAACAAGAAACTTGTGACTGGAGAATAAAACTGAGTAAATGTTTCTATATTTGTTCACTGTAAGATTTATAATAGAAACATTCCTTCTTTCTTTCCCAGATAAAAAACTACAGAAAATAAGCATTGCTACTCATGTTATGGCTAACGGGTTTTTCCTGGAGAACCTGAATAGTGTTGAGTTTTACATTGAGGTGTAAACAAAGGACAAAAATACATGGGAACTACAAAAAGGAAGGATAACAATTAACATCATTTTATAAAATTGACAGATATAAGAATTGTCCAACTTTACCCATGATAGGACTTTCTTATCAAGTCACCTGACACTCTTAACTTTATTGGATGAACTCAATAGTAGGAACCATCTCAATCCTTTCTTCAAAACGATTTCTGGTATCAGTTCTGATAACATTTTAGTATCAGTGATGTGTATAGTTCTAGCTCCAGGAGGTAAGCCTTGCCCACAGAAATAAATGTGTAAATATGCACATCTATGGTTATGAATAGTTTGGTTCATTGCCTATGATGAAGGTATTTCTCTTAAGGAACAAATTATAAAAATAATTTAAATTATACTATTATATTTTACTTCTCTTTGTATTAAAGTTATTTTTTTAAGAAATAAGTGATAATAGTAAAAGAAGAAGGCTCTACCACAAAGTTTTCTTTTCACAGAAGAGAATACCTGAGTTCTAATCTGAAAGAATTAGTAGTTTGTTTTGTGGCATAAATAAAACAATTTTTCAAGATGTTACGGATTTCCTTTTCTGTTGGTAATGAAAAGTTAGCCGTACCTTGGGCTTGAGAATAGAAGGTGACCACTAATTTTCAATATAATGAGGGTCAGAAAACATTTCAGAAGTGAGATTGCTCCATATGGATGCTAACTACCCTCAAGGCATCGTCCTATTACACTGGATAAAAGGGTTGTCTATAGGGAGAAAGGCTCTAGTTGGAGAATCTGTTCGTCCTGAGGAGGTGGGTAATAGGACCAGATCAATTCTCTTATGTGGGGGTTTGCACCAAAAGGATAATCTACATGGCTTTTATTGGATGAACCAGGAGAATAAAAGTGTTCCCTCAGGGATCCAGCATACAAACCCCTTCTACAAAGAGAGTTGGCACCTGCACAGATCACTGACCACCAGCAGAGAGAGGAGCACAAGCCTTGCCTGTGAATGGACAACACCTTTAATCCTTTTTCCTTTCTCGCTTCTTCAACATAATTTCCTAAAGGACCTGAACTTTGAAGAAGGAGACACCTGATGTCTCAGACAGACCAAAGGCGGACTGCTCCCCCTTCCTCCAGCCACTGAATCAGCCCGTGCTCTGAAAGAGTTAAGGACACATGATTTAGACCAAATTACAGATTAAAGCTTTAAATCGGTCTCTTTTAATAGAAAAAAATTAGCCTGAAAACCATGGAATCTTTAAGCAATATTTTTAACTTATAGGAAATAATGATACTCATTATTAAAGTCAGGATTTGATCCTTGCACTGTTCTATATTGCATATACTTGAAATAAGTAATTAGTAAAAGAAATTACAAAAATTAAAACATGTTTGTATCAGTTAAGTTGAACATTTCGATAAATTAATTCAAAACCAAGGTGAAGTATGCTTTCAGTTGTTAGCAAATAAATATCCTCAGATTCTGTCAGAATTCTCTTTTTTTAATACAGGAATATATATATGTGTGTGTATAGGTATTGATCATCACCATATTTCTGACTCCCCTATTGATGTTATAACAAATAACAGAATTCAAGCAATGAAAAACCTTACTCATCAGATATTAATTTATGTGAAAACCTATGCAATTATGCTGGGCATAATGTTAAAACATTAATAAATTAACATTTAGCATATTCCATTATATAACTTTTAATAAAAATACCAGTAAGCTAGTGGATGCTATAAAAATTATTTTGTAACGAAGTCTAAACAGTGTCAGGATAAACTGGCCTTAATTTCTGATGACTTCTTTATCTAGTGTTCTTTGTAATGTTAACACATACTCATAAAAATGACAGACATAAGGCAAAATAATACATCTTCTATATAACTAAATACATAAAATATCATTAATTATAGTTTTAATATTATGTCTTTTTATTTTAATGGAAAAAATTCCTCAGAAATTATTTAATGGCTAAAATTTACTTGCCTTCATAAAGAGCCAGCCTGTATGCAAAGCATTTTATATGCATTTATCTTATAAACAGAAGCAAACCTATAAGGGAGATATTATTAAACCCCATTTATAGTTAGAGAAAATTGACTGAGTAGCTACGCAATTCATTCACAGGCACAGAGCCTGGATGATCTTTTTTTCCATTGGAATCAGTGCTGACACTGTTCATTGCAACTGAAAACACCAAATTAAATAATTTAAACACCAGGAACAATTTGTTATATTACTTAAGTTTCAAGGTAATACAGTTGCTCAGAATATCACTATGAACATAAATGCTTTTTGTCCTTTTCTTTCTGCCATTTTTGGACTGTCTGCACTTGGAATATTTCTCTTCACTGACACAAGACAGATATATCACTTCCCAGAATAGCATCCAATGCTATTAATGCCTTGCAGAAGAAGAGTGGTTATCATTCTACGTACATCTCTTCTATCAGGGGAAAAAAGTTTCCTAGAACCATTTCTTCTCTCCTCCACATAACTTATTCTAATGTCTAATTGCAAAGGTTGGCTCCTATAAGCCATAATATTCCATTTGAAGGGAAAGAAATTGTTATTGAGAGGTTAGACAAATCAGGATAACCCATATAAAAGTCAGCTGCACACTTAAACAAAATTGAGTCTCTGCCAGCAAAAAACAGAGAAGAGATGACTATTATGATTTAATCGGTATCCAACAATTACTTCTAAGCCATATACGGATTGGATACCTTATATTCTGGTTTACAAAATCCTGGGCAGAATGGTACTTAAAACCATTAGAGTGCATGTGTGGACAGCATGTAGAACAAAACCAATATTTAAAAGATAAGCACAGAAGAAACAAGCCAAGGGTACTCGTATGAACTAGAATAGTAAGAAGAAAATTAGATAAAGACCTCTTAATCCGAGGAGGAAGATACTAATCAAGAATGGAATGGTTAAGTATGTTAAATTCTTCAGATACAACAATAAATATATGCAGAAGGAAGTTTCTGTGTAAATAGTGGCACATAAAGTTTTCCCTTCATCCCATTGTTGAAGGCAAGAATTCCCACCTCAAAGCCAAAAAAAGAATTCATCAAATTCCTTCCCAGGTAGACAGGTCTACCTACTATGCATTTAAGTATGTAGTGTCACACACTAGTTTCCAACTCTGAGGTTTACTTATGCTGTAGGGCAAATTGGGAATGCTGTCACTCGACTCTTCCACCTATGAAATCCCAGCCATTCTTCAATGACTATTTTGAGTCCCACTTCTCAGTACAGCAATGTCAATATGAATAGTGCTACACAGTGACTCTTTTCTTAACCACTGAAGACCACGCTGATCTTTCCAGGGCATCCCAGAAGTTGAGAACGTAGGAATTCAAATCAGAAATCTAAATTCAAATTTCTCCTCTGATATTTGCTTGTGTGATCATAGGCAGATCGACATGTTGCCCCAGTCTCAGTTTCTTCATTTTCCAACTGGGGCTTCATAATTTCTCTTTCATAGGAGGCAGGTTTTACATATTTAAATTAGATAGTGTACTTGGAGTGCTTGGCACAGTGCCTGATAAATAGCAAGAGTTCAGTAATTGGTGCTAAAAAATGCAATTGATTTAAGGACAAATCACTTTCTAGTTTTTTAAATTGTTTCTCTCCCATATCTTTCAAGTCTACTATTAGTTTCACAAATATGAGTTCATTTCTCTAGCTAAGTGGTTTTAGGGATCAATCCAGCTTAAGGAAGCAGTTCTCATCTTTCAGTCTTCATAATAACCACATATAGACTTGGTTAAGATGAAGATGTTCTGGCTCCCCTTACAGATTTTGATATGCAATCTCCATATTTGTGGCCATATAATGTAAGTTTAATACGCAGTCTAGGTGATTCCAGTCAGGTAACGGATGGCATGCAGGGCGTTATTCTACAGTCAAAATACAATAGGGAGCATGATTTGATAAAAACTTGCATAGAGGGGACGGAATAATAAGCTCACAATGCTGCCAGCTATGCCATGTTATAAGTTCCACAGTTTTGCAGGTATAACTTAAAAAAAATATGAGGAAGATAATATCCAAAATTAATTTGCATACGTTAAAATAGCATACACATCTAAGAATTCTAAACTCTTTGAAGAATTTGACATTGATTTCTTTGTGTCACCCAACAGTGCTTGAAACACAGTACATATTCAATAAAAATTTATTTGTACATTGATTTACTCTCACAATTTAGTACTAAAGTGAGTAGTTCTTAAAAACAGTTTATATCCAATTGTAATTGCATTCCAAGTCAAAATAAAGATAGTTGTTTAAATATACCAATGTAGAATGATGTTTGGATGTAAGGTCTTTTGTATTTTTCTTAGTTCCATTTATAAGTGCAGAGTAATAAACTTTCTAACACTTCTCTAAAATATTAATAACTATTTTTTACAGATTTTCTTAACCAATCATAGAAGCAAAGACAATACAAAGTTAATATAGTGAGTAGGTTATACATTCCCTCCTGGGACACATTATATTCCCTGCATTACATTAGTTTAACTCTCCAGGGCTACATTTTTCCAATAATGTGCATGGTTAGTTCCATTATCATCTAAGGTAGTTGAACATTAATGAATCACTCAGCATAAGAAGAATAATGTCCCATATCTCTCTACATTTTCTAGGAATTCACCTAACAGTAGTTGAATAAGTATGAAAGAAGCTCCGGTGAATAGTCATTCTTATTTTTTACCTGGCTTGCCTCACACACTAGTGCGAAGGCATTATTAGATACATTGGATTTCTAAGATAGCCTCTCCAGATAAGAGATATGGATTCTCATTGGAGTGTTTTATTTGAATATGGAAAATTAAATGTGATCTATTTTATGTTCTCCTTTTCAACTGAACCATGTGGGCAAGCCAGATAAAACAAAGTAAGATAAAATCTCTAGAAGTCCAGATAAATTCACCTGAGGAATGGAATCTCTGTTTCATTAGATGGACAGAACGTCTTGATTTTTCAAGATGATCCTTATCATATTGGAGGGAATCAGTTTAGGAAATAACTATAATTCTTGTATTTTTTTTTCTTTTTGACATGTTGGGACTCATAAGATCCCCATAAAACATACACATGAGCAAATTTTTTTTTGAAGAACGGTATGTGACATTTGGTTGGCCAAAGAGTGGATTTCTGATGTTTGATGCTGGGAGAGATTTCCACTATAAATCAAGATTTGTCACTCTAAACTTTTTGCAATAAAAAGCATACTTTTCCAAAGTCTCTGACCTCCTGGTGTTCACACCTATGTATATGACCTCACATTGACGATGTAGTGGATCTAGTGATTTGCTTTTTACAAAGAGTATAAAACTGATATGATGGGATCTCACTTCCAACTTGGCATTCTCTTTCTTTTATTTTCCCATGCTGATGGCACCAGCTGTGGTGTTGTGTGGTGACTTATGGAGAGAGAATTAAGGGCAGCTTTCAGCCAAATGTCAGTGAGGAGCTAAAGACTGCCATCCAAATACCAGGAGGAATTGTATCATGCCAGCATCCTTGTAAGTGACCTTGGAAGTGAATCTTCCACTAGAATAGTTGTGAGATGATTATAACCATGGCCAACCCCTTAGTTAAAGTCTTTTGAAAGACTCAGGGCCCAATGAACCACTTACCTCATGCCCAGTTTCCTGACCCGCAGACATTGAAATCATAACATAATTTTCCTTAAGTTTCTAAGTTTGGGGATAATTTGTTATACAGTAATAAATAAATTTGATATACTCCCATTTCACTGAAACTGTTTTATATAAAAATAACACAAAGGAAGAGAAAATATGTTTGCTTTATCATGTTCCATTTTAGTAAATGTTTTTTGTCAAAGCTTGATGTTTATGTATTTTCAAATGGGTATTTGAAAATATTTTCACAAAATAGCTACATTTTCCACAATGGTCCTATTTTCCTCTTATACACTTGGTGTTGAAGAAAATTGAAACATAGAAATTAAATTAAAACTCTCTTTAAATGTTTTTTTTTAATTTACTAAAATTCTCTCCGTATAGCATATAGACAAGCAGTTTCCTTTAGCATTTATATATGTGAATCGAATGCAGAATTGGAATTAAGGAGAAATTAATAATTTTATATTTGTAAGCTCTTAAAAATCAGAGCATTGAATAATTTCAAAGACAAAGATACCACATTGCTTTAAGAATACAGTAAATTATTAACATACTTTATAAAAACAAAACTTAGGGGAATATTACAAAATAGTAACATAGTCTTAAATACATACTCATACACATACAAAGGCATTTTTAAATTTACAAATATAATCCTTCAGCATTCTCATTGGGAGAAAATTCCATAATATGAAGTGTTATTACACAAAATACATAAGTTCAGGTTAATTTATGGCTACTTATTCTTGAATACCTCACTTGCTAGTTTAGAAGAAAGTCAATATTACTAAACCATCCCTTCAAGTAAAAGCTATTTGAAATTAGTGATGTCAGCAATATGGTGATGCAAAAGTCCCCTGGAAAAATCTCCCCTCAGAATCAATTATAAAAAGGAAAATCATTCTTTCTTGGAACTGTGAAGGATGATAGAGAGTGGAGAAGGACTCCACAAATGCTGAATCAAAAAAAAAAAAAAAAGGACAATCTCTAATGTCAGGGAGGTGACTTTCGTCCCTGAAGCACACCCCTTGGTCCCATTCTGTTTGGTTGCTGCACAGGGGCTTTATGGCCCAGAACATTTGGATGGAGACTATAGAGTCACTCACAGAAGTGAGCTAGAACTTCATGCTTATTCAGGCTCAGGGATCCAAGTCTACTGATATCCCTTTGAGTTTTTAGAGTATTGGGATAGCTAGAAGGAAATACCTGAAACTGTTGAACTGTAATCTACTAGCTTTGATTCTTGAAGATGATTGTACAGCTATATAGCTTTTATGGTGTGTATGTTTTTGAAAACCTTGTGACTGGCACTCCCTTTTTCCAGTGTGTGGACAGAAGAAGAAGAAAATAAGGACAATAAATAAATAAACAGTGGGGGGGTGTTAAGGGATAAGGGATGTTTTGGGTGTTCTTTTTTATTTTATTTTTACTCTTATTATTTTTTGGAGTAATGAAAATGACCAAAAAATGATGGTGGTGATGAATGCATAACTATATGATAATACTGTAAGCCATTGCTTGTATACTCTGGATGGTTATAGGATATGTGAATCTATATCTCAATAAAATTGCATTTAAAAAGCTAACAGTGGAGAAACTAGAAAAAGAGCAGCAAATTCCTCCCAAAGCAAGCAGAAGGAAAGAAATAACAAATATTAGAGAAGAAATAAATGAGTTATATAATTAGAAAAACACAATAGAGGGTATAAACAAAATCAAAAGTTGATTCTTTGTAAGGATCAATAAAATTGACAAACCCATAGCTAGACTGATGAAGAAAATAAGAGAGGAGACATAAATAAATAAAATAAGAAATGAGAAGGGGGACATTATTACTATTACTACAGAATGAATAAGGATCATAAGATGAGATTATGAACAATAGTATGCAAATAAATTAGACAACCAAATATGATGAACAATTTCCTAGAAACAGATGAACAACCTACACTGACATTAGAAGATGTATAAGACCTCAACAGACCAATTACTAGTAAAAAGATTGAATTGGTCATCGCAAGTTCCCAACAAAGAAAAACCCAGGACCAGAAGGCTTCGCAGGTGAATTCTACCAAACATTCCAAGAATTAATGCCAATCTTGGTCAAATTTTTCCCAAAAAATGAATACCTACATCATTCTATGAGGCCAAAATCACCATAATGTCAAAGTCAGATAAACATACTACAAGAAAAGAAAATTTATACCAATTTCTCTCATATAGAATTCAACATAAGAAAATCAATTAATGTAATACACCACTTTAACAAAATGAAGGATAAAAACCACATGATCTGATGCAGAGAAGGCATTTGACAAAATCCATCATTCTTTTTTGTTAGAAATATTCAGAAAAAAATAGCAATAGAAAGAAACTTCCTCAATATAATAGAGGGTATATATTAAAAATTCGCAGCTAACATCATATTCAATGATGAAAGCATGGCATTTGCACTCCAAGATCTTGGAAAAGATTAGCATACCCACTGTCATCACTGATATTCAACATTATCCTGGAAATTCTAGCCAGAGCAGTTAGGCAAAAAAGGAAATGAAAGGCATCCAAATTGTAAAGAAAGAGGGGCAATTTTCCTTATTTGCAGATGACATGGTCCTTATTTAGAAAGTCCCAAAAAACTGCAAAAAATTTACTAGATCTAATAAAAAAATTCAAGTAAGTGATGGGTACAAACCAATACAAAAATGTCAGTAGTGTTTCTATCGATTGTAATGAACAATCAATAGAATTGTTTTCTGATGAGGAAAACAAGAAACATATTCCATTGATGATAGGAAATAAAATAATCAAATATCTAGTAATAAATTTACCCAAGATTGTAAAAGATATACACATAAAACTACCAAATGTTGCCAAAAGAAGTCAAAGAACACCTAAATGAGCATTCCACATTCATGGATTGGAAGACTAAATATTATTAAGATATCAATTATACCCTAAATGATTTACAAATTCAGTGCAATTTCAATCAAAACTCCAATAGACTACTTTGCAGAAATGGAAAACCCACTTATCAAATATATTTGGAAAAATAAGGGGCCCTGAATAGCCAATAGCATTTTGAAAAAGAAGAAAGAGGTTGGAGAACTCACACGGCCTGACTTTAAAGCATATTACAAAGCTACAGTGGTCAAAATAGCATGGTACTGATACAAGAATAGATATATTTAACACTGGATTCAAATTGAGAGTTGAAAAATAAATCCTCATCTCTATGGCCAACTGATTTTTTGACAAGGCTGCCAAGTTCACTCAATTGGGAAATGGTATTATTTTCAACAAACGTTACTGGAAAAATTGGATATCCATATGCAAAAGTATGAAGGAGGACCCATATTTCATACTATATATAAAAAATAACTCAAAATGGATCAAAGTGAGTCTTTCTGGAGGTATGGGAGATGACTCCCTGGGATAAGCCTGGTCCTGGCACCATGGGATCAACATAGCCATCCTGATCAAAAGGGGGGAAAGAATTGTAACAAAATAATGTATCAGTGGCAGAGAGAGAGTTCAAAGAGAGTCAAGAGGCTATTCTGGAGGTCACTCTTATGCACGTTTCAGTTAGACATTACTACCTATCATAGTTTGCCAAATCCCAACAAAAATCATTCCTGCCAATCCTAAAGAAAACCTAGGACATTATATAAGATTCTACAGTGGTTCCATGCACTAAGAAACCTGCAACCTCCAGATGTATCTCTGGACCAAATAAATTGTGAAATGCACAGGGACCAGACTTTCCAGACTATCAACTAGTTCCATCCCGCTATACCATATTATAGACAGCCCCTTTCAACATGAAAAAGTTAGAATGGACATAGCCCAAATACCCCTAAAAAAATGGGAGAAAGATCAAAAGTGATGGTGGAGTTTTACAGAGAAGATAAGGTTTAACAAATGAATATGAGTGCTGAATCATTATATTGATATTTCTTTCAGTCTCTAGTATCTTCGAGCAGCTAGAAGTAAAAACCAAAATTGTGGAATAACTCTTATCTAACTCCAAAATCTGTTCTACAACTAATTGTTCTGATACACTTTGAAATTTATTGCTCTTATACATATGTATGTTATATTTCACAATTTTAAAAAGTTAAAGAAAGATTTAAAAAATAATAAAAAAAAAAGGATCAAAGACCAAACTTAGTAACCAAGACTATAAAACTCCTAGATAGTGAACTATCTTCAGAATCTTTTTTTTTTTTAATTTGCATATGGGCAGGAGGCACCAGGGATCCAACTCCAGACCTCCAGCACGGCAGGTCCGAGCTCTGCCTGCTGAGCCACGGCAGCCTCCCTATCTTCAGAATCTTGTGTTAAGTAATGATTTCTTAGACTTTTCACTCAAAGCACAAGCAACAAAAGAAGAAAATAGATAAATGGGACATCATCAAAATTAAAAAAAAAATGCATCAAAGGACTATATCACAAAAGTGAAAAGACAATCTATTCAATTGGAGAAAATATTTGGAAACTACATATCCAATAAGGGTTTAATTTCTAAAACATATAAAGAAATCCTACAACTCAACAATAAAAAGACAAACAACCCAATTAAAAATGGCTAAAAGACTTTAGTAGACACTTCTTCAAAGAGGATATACAAATGGTTAGAACACATATAAAAATATGCTCAACATCATTAGATATTAGGGAAATGCAAATGAAAACCATAATTGTATGCTAATTCACAACCACTAGACTGACTATAAAGAAAAAGAAAAAAATTATAGTGTTGGAGAGGATATGAAGAAATAGGAACACTCACTGATGCTTGGTAGGAATATAAAATGGTGCAGCCACTATGGAATACAGTATGGTATTTTCTCAGAAAGTCAATGTAGACTAATGATATGACCTGGCAATTTGTCTACTAGGTATATACCCAAAACAACTGAAGGCAGGTTCGCTAACAGATATTTTCATACCAATGTTCATAGCCAAAAGATGGAATGAACCCAAGTGTCCATCAAGCAATGAATGGATAAACAAAATCTGGTACATACATATAAATATACATACATACATACATACACACACACACACACACAATGGAATATTATTCAGCTATAAAAAAGAAACAAGTTCTGATGCATACAACAACATGGTTGTATCTTTAAGATATACATGATTCTAAACTTTTCATCATATTCTTTGATATGTTATTATCTCTACCCCAATGGAACAGTTTCTTTTGGTTTAAATTTGACAAAATCACATATGCTGAGCATCAACTCTAACATTTCTGTTAATATTTTTAATATCATAAGTTGACGTTTGGCATCCAAATTTTAAATGTCTTCCCAGTGGACACTTTATTTTAGTTTACAATTTATCAGTGCCAGTAGGCAATAATCTCCTTAAATATGTTAAGGTGTTTTATGATGATAAAAATTAATTACATTGTGATTGTAATTAACATCATGGAATTATATATGTGAATGTGATTAAAGGGGGAAATTTTAGGTTGTAATATATTACTATAACAAAAATTAAAAGATTAAACATACACACACTGAGCACTATTATAAATGATGGACTATAGTTAATAGTACAATTATAAAAATATTCTTTTGTGAATTATAGTAACTATATCACACTAATACCTGGCATTTATAATAAGGCCCCCTATGGGGAAAAATACTCCCTAATGAAAACTGTGGACTATAGTTAACAGTTCAATTATAATATTCTTTCATCACTTGTAGCATAGATAAGGTATCACACTATTACAAAGTATAAATAATAGTTGTGGGGTAATAAGGGAATGCTGTATTTTTATACATGATTTTTCTGTAATGTACAACTTCTCTAATTAAAGTAAATAAAGAAGAAAAAAATTAAAACATTTGAAGTCAAATTCTATAGTTTTTTAATTCAACCAACTTAGTTTAAACTCTACTCTTAAAACTATAGGAAAAGAAATGACTAATTACATGAAGTAAAATAAATTTCTTATATTAAATACAATGTAGACATAATTGAAAATTGTCTGTAAGAATTCAAATGGAGATGTTTTGCAAGAAAGGAAAATTCATTCTAATTTCCACATCCAAATATTCAGAACTACTTGCTTTGTTTTGTTTTGTTGTAAAGAAATCTGGCCACAACCTGTCTAAAGATTGAATTAGCAATATTTTAATTGAGAAAAATCACTTTTAACTTTGCTAATAATGAACACACTAATTATATGATTTGAATTTTACAATAATCCTAATATTTCTAATTAATTTTTAGAAGGTTGAAAGTCATTTTTTAAAGCCTTTGACCTTTGTTAAGCATTTTGATGAGTTATTTGAGAGAATCTTACTTCTTGTAGAAAAGAACAACTTTAAACAGACTCTGAGATTGTACCCTTTTTCTTTGGTAATTCTTACTATTGCACTGCATGCACTGTTTTACTTCAACTATAGAAACTTACTTTCACACTCTTGCATCACACTTAAGAATAAATATGTTAGTATCTTATATTGTTACCCAAAATGTAGGCCTGTTTGGGGCAGGTAAACACAGGAGGTATTTAATTTCTTTATATTATACTATATATAAGTTGGATTAGACTTTATATCATACTGAACAATTTCAGGTAAGTTCACATATGTAATAAACTTAAAATTGACTTATGTGTATATAAAATTTACCAAGGCATTATTCCCTTAAAGTTAGACATCTTTAAGTATATTTTTAGTTGTTGTTGTTGAGATTATATTGACATATATTCACACACCATACAAACCATCCAAAATATACAATCACGGGTTACAGTATTACCACACAGTTGTACATACATCCCAGGATCAACTTTAGAACCTTTTCATTACTACAGAAAATAGATAAAAATAGGAAATAAAACCCAAATCATCCCATACCCCATTTTACCTGCCTATTGTTGATCCATAGAATCGGAATGGTACATTTGTTATTGTTGATGAAAGAGTGTGGAAACATCACTGTTAACTCTATTCCATAGTTTGCAATAGGTACATTTTCCTCATACACCCCTCAATTATTAACTCCTTGTAATAGTGCTGTACATTTGTCCTAATTCATAAAAGAACTTTTTAATATTTGTACAATTACCCACAGTCATAGTATACCACAAGATTCACTGTTATACATTCCTATGTTTTAACCTCCAGCTTTCCTTCTGGTGACATACATGATTCTAAGTTTTTCATTATATGTTTTGATATGCTATTATCTTTACCCCAATGAAACAGTTTCTTTTGGTTTAAATTTGACAAAAATCACATATGCTGAGCATCAACTCTAACATTTCTGTTAATATTTTTAACTTCTCTACTCCTTCTTCCTTGTGTAAGGCCAGACATTAATGTAATTAATGTATCATTTGACTTTTTCCATATAATAAGTTAAAATTTGTCTTCCAAATTTTAAATGTCTTCCCAGTGGACACTTCATTTTAGTTTATAATTTATTAATGCCAATAGGCAGTAATCTCTTTAAATATGTTAGGGTGTTTTATGATCATAAAACTTAATTCAGCTAGCCATCATAGAATTTCTCTGAAATTCATTTCATGAAAAGGTAAAGTATGCCTAAATCCTTGTACTTTGGAAACTATTTTTTTCTGTACATGAGGTATAGTATTGGTTCTCTACCTCTTTTATGGTTATCCAGACTTTTTTTCCCTATAGTTCTAATCAGGAAACGTAACAGCAGTATTTCATTTACTTCTACTATACCATTTCAAGTGTTTCATTTCTAAGCTTCTATAAAACTTAGCAAACACACACATACACACACAAACACATATGCACAACTAAATAAGGTTATTCTATTTGTGCAATGGCAACATATAGGAAGGATGTAAAACTATAGGCAGAAGTAGGCAGAACATTCATTATATAGAGCTGTGAACCTCAGGAAGGGATACACATACAAAGCATATAGAAGGGAAGGCACATTTTTCCCCCATCGTACTGCACAGTACAGTGTGGCATCCCAAATATCATTAATTTTAAGATGATCAGTTGACATAGGGACCTTCAAGTATACAGCACAAATTTGTAAAGTTCTACCACCTACACCATAGTTTCAGATTGCTAAAGCTGCCAGAATGCAATATACCAAAAATGGATTGGCTTTTACAAAGAGGATTTTTGAATCTACAAGTTACAATTCTAAGACCATGAAAGTTTTCAAAAGAAGGCACCAATAAGAGGATACCTTCTCTGAGAAAAGGCAGCTGGCATCTGGGTTTCTTCTGTCACTTGGGAAGGCACATGGTGATGTTGGCAGTCCTTCTCTCCTATATTCTGGTTTCAAATGGCTCTTTCAGCTCCTGTGGGTCCTTCTTCATTCTCCCTGGGGTACTGTATCTCTTTCAATGACTCCAGTAAGTGGACTAGGGTATACCTTGAATGGGCAGTGTAACATCTCCATGGAAACAACCTAGCCAAAAATTTCCACCCAACAGCAGGTCTGCTCCCACAAGATTGGATTAAAAGAACATAATCTTTTCTGGGGTACATAACAGTTTCAAACCAGCACATTCTACCCTCTGGACCTCAATAAGACATTTCTTTCCATATACACGATACTTTCATTCCATCACAATATCACAAAAGCCTTAAACCATTTCAGTAACAATACAAAATCAAATCCAAAGTCAAAAAAGTGCAAAGCCCATCAAAATCAGCTACAGGCATGGTTTGTCCTAAGGCAAAATTGTGTTCTGGTTGTGCACCTGTGAAACTCAGAACAAGTTGTTTGTTTCCAATATACAAAGAAGGGACAGTCATAGGATGAACATTCCCATTTCTGTATGGAGAAATTGGAAGGAAATAGAGACCAAAGGTCATAAACAGTTCCAAAAACCTCCTGGGAAAACTGCAATAGATTTCAAAATCTGAGCATTCACTTCATAGGATGCCAATGTATCCTCATGGCTTGAGACAGTGACAGTCCCACCCTTTCCAAGGGCTTACACACACCCTATACTCTCCAAACACGGGTGAAGGTTCCAACATTAGAGGACATTGGAGAGACCACCTTATTCTCAACCTTACCTTCTTCAAGTATCTGGGTAGAACCCTGACTCTCTGCCATCTTTGGGGCACACACTTAACCCCTTCAGAAAAGTGGGGTGGTGGCCAAGCTCTTTCCAATCTCCAGTGAATGTATTCCACCCCCTCTGAGATGTGGGGCACCAAAATATTTTATAAACATCAAGGCAGGAGGCCAATCCTCTCTGTCTGGGGCAGACTTACCCTTTGTATGGGCGTAGGTGAGTCCACTCTCCTGGCCCAAGATTTCTTGGCTCCAGAACTTAGCTACCTTGATTCCATCTTTGAAGTCATTCCTCCTTCAATTTGTCCTTTTTATAAACCTGTTAGTCCAGACTGGTAGTGATTCCATTTCTACAAATATTGCAAAATTTGTTGGCTTAGCATGCAACATATAGGCATCAAAACTAACAGACAATAGGACTTTCCACAAGTCCTTGGAGAACTCCATTTCCAATCCTGGCTTATGCTGATATGGCTGACTGCTTCCATGTTAGGTTAAATCCTCACATGGACACTATTTTCTGGGGACTCATTTTCCAAAAGTTCAGACATTTCCAAAGTATCAGTTTCTGGTTTCTTTGTACCCAAGAGTTCAGCTTACCCCTTTCCTCTCATGTTTCCAGCCTCATGTCTTTCCAACTGACAGAGGTGTTCCAGGTGGTATCAGCCTTTCTGTAGTGAAGGTAACCTCTTGCTGGTGCCTTAATTTGGACATTTTCACAGCCTTAGAACTGTAAATTTGCAACTTAATAAATTACCTTTTTAAAAGCCATTCTGTTTTTGATATATTGCATTCTAGCAGTTTTAACAAAATGAAAACTTTCCTTCCAGTTTTCAATGACACTTTCATCATATCTAAGGCCTCATTTGATGTACCTTTAGCATCCATATTTCTGCCAACAGTCTCATCAAAGCAATCCAGGCCTTCTCTATCAAGCATTTCACAATTCTTCCAGAATCATCCCCTTACCCATTTTTAAGCTTCTCCAGCATTTTTGGTATTTGCAAATCACAGTACCACATTCTCTGGTGCCAATTTCTGTTTTGGTTTGCTAAAGCTTCTGGAATTCAATCTACCAGAAATGGATTGGCTTTTATAAAGGGGATGTAGTTAATTACAAGTTACAATTCTAAGGTCATGAAGATGTCCAAATTAAAGCACCAATAAGAAGATATCTTCTTGGAGGAAAGGCAGCTGACATCTGGGTTTCCTCTGTCACATGGGAATACATGTGGTGATTTTTGCCATCCTCATTTCCCAGCTTCTGGTTCCAAATGGCTTTCTCAGCTACTGTGAGCCATTCTTTCATCTCCCAGGGACATTTTCTCTCTTTAAAATGGATTACAGTAAGTTTATTAAGGCCCATCTTGAATGGGCACAGTCGCATTGCCATGAAAACAACCTAATTAAAAGGTCCCACCCAACAGTAGGTCTGCCCCCACGAAATTGATTAAAAGAACATAGTTTTTTCTGGGGTACATAACAGATTCAAACTGGCACACTAGTATTATTAAGAATTAATTTGTCCAATGGCACTCATATTAGAGCAGGTGGGTTTGAACATAAGAGTATAGAATGCCCCCTAAAGGACCATGCACTCATGATCATGATAACAACCCATCCCAGTTTTGAATCTAGGAGGGCAGATTCTTGGCAGTGATGGTCTCCTGACTTCATAATTTAAAACACAGTATTTGAACCTACTGGAAATTCTTCAGTGCCTCTCATTGTTAGGATTAAATTTAAACCATTGAATATTTCACTTGCACCAAGTCTGGTACAATCTCATGGCTGCCTTCCTCTGTGTTCTCACTTTGGCAGCTGCCTCCTCACTCTATGCTCTGGCTATACCAGCTGTTTTGTTAGTTTCTTGAGAACAAAAACTATTTCCTTCCTTGGAAAATTTTGTCTGTTATTCTGTGAACATTATACCTTTCCAACACTCTATCTCCTTGCTTATCAGAGCTAACTCCCCATTCATTATTCAATTTAAGCATAAATGCCACTTTTTCAGAGAAACAGAGAACTCACTGTCTCATAGGTAAGCAATTGCTTGGCACACTACATTTCTCTTTCACAGTGTTATCAAAAAGGATTGTAGCAGGTATTACCTGAAATTTATTTTGTGCTCTATTTCCTTATGTTTTCATCATTGCCCCATCTTTCTATTAAGAGTTACCTTTCTACATGCCCTGTCCTCAATTTTTAAGCTTGTATGACTTTAAAAAGAGTCAATTTTTCTAACTTTATTTCATATTAATGTCTTTATATTCAAAGTAGAAGAAAGATATTGGCAGTCACATTGCTTTTGAATCACAAGTGTCATGCATTTTGAACAATAAAAGGGCTTTTCATTTTAAATCTTGTTTTTTTAATAACAAGCACTTCGATACGAGCATTTAATGCTTCTCCTCTATTACAAGGGACAATTGTATAATATTGTATAATATGCTCTTATATTATTATTTTCTTAACATTTTTCATTGTGAAATATACCTACAAAAAGTGATAAATTTCAAAGTACATTGTAACAGGTAGTTATAGAAAATATTTCAAAGTTGATATGGGATATAGCAATTTCAGGTTTTCCCTTCTAGCTGCTCCAAGCTACTGGAGACTGAAAAAATATTAATATAATGATTCATCAGTCATACTCATTTGTTAAATTCTGTCTTCTCTGTTATAGCCCCTCCTTTGATCCTTCTCCCAATCTTTACCAATATTTCAGCTACACCGATTCTAATTTTTTCATATTGGAAAGGGGTGTCATCAGTATTGATAGGGGGTTGGAAATAGTTGATGTTCTTGGAGAGGCTGGTCCCTCTGGGTTTCAGGACTTATCAGCCTAGGAACAATCTGCAGGTTGTTGGTTTCTGGAAAGTAAACTTAATGCATGAAATTTTTGTAGAATCTCAGATAAGTCCTTAAGTATTCTTTAACATTAGCAGAAATGGTGTTGGTTGGGGTTTAGCAATCCATGGCAATTAGCAATATGTAGGTGAAACTTCATAAGTGTAGCCTCCAGAATAGACTCTCAATTCTATTTGAACTCTCTTAAGTCACTGATACCTTATTTTGTTACAATTATTCCCCCTTTTGTTCTGGAAGGCATTAGTTAATCCCACAGTGCCAGGGCTGCACTTATCCATGAAAGTCACGTCACATTGCCAGGGAGACTTTTATCCCTGGATGTCTTGTCCCACGTAGGGGGAAAGCAATGATTTTATTCGCAGAGTTGGGTTTATAAAGACAAAGGCCACATCTGAGCAACAAAAGAGGTTTTCTAGAAGTCACTTTTAGGCATAACTATAGGTAGGCTTAGCTTCTCCACTACAGAAATAAGTTTCATAAAAACAAGCCTCAAGGTTAAGGGATTGGCCTAGTGAATTGGGAGTCCCTAATGTTTGAGACAGTTTCAGGGGTTTTCTGGTGGGAAAGTTTAATAATTCCATATGTTTTCTCCAGTCCCTCAAGGGACTTTGCCAATACTTTTTAATTATCTGCTCAACATACTCTGGGATGTATCTAGGTATTACATTAAGCTATACAGAATTACAAGCCCTTGCTCCCATTCTGGGCTCCATGTGTTTGGGTTGTTAACTGAGCTATCCAGGCAGGTTCAGTTAGATTATGTGCTACAGGAAATCTAGGTTTTGAACAAAATAAACCTGTTTTCTTTTATTCTCATACATTAGGTGAAGCTCTAAAATACAGACAATATTTTCCTTTACCCTGTGTTCTAGTTTGCTAGCTGCCGGAATGCAATATACCAGAAACAGAATGGCTTTTTAAAATGGGAATTTAATAAGTTTCCAATTTCCAGTTCTAAGGTGGTGAAATTGTCCAAATTAAAACAAGTCTCTAGAAATGTCCAATCTAAGGCATCCAAGGAAAGATACCTTGGTTCAAGGAGGCCGATGACATTCAACGTTCTCTCTCAGTTGGAAGGGCAGAGGGCGAACATGGTGGCATCTTCTAGCTTTCTCACCAGGCCTCTTGTTTCATGAAACTCCCTGGGAGGTGTTTCCCTTCTTCATTTCCAAGGATCACTGGCTGGTGGACTCTGTGGTTCTCTTGTCCTTCTGTCATGGTTCTGAGACTCTCTCCTTGTTCTTAAAAGGATTTCTTTCCAAAATGTCTCCTCTTTTATAGGATTACAGTAAGCTAATCAAGACCCACATAGAATGGGTAGAGACATGTCTCCAACTAATCAAGTTTAATACCCACAATTGACTGAGTCACATCTCCATGGAGATCACTTAATCAAGCTTCCAAACTATAGTACTGAATAGGGATTAGAAGAAACAGTTGCTCCCATAAGATTGATTAGGATTAAAACAAGGCTTTTCTGGGGTACATAAAGGCTTTCAAACTGGCACATCATGCATTTTGATTTACCTTACGCTTGACTTGATTGGCTTCATTCTTATTTCTAATTGAAGCCAGATCTCATTTTTGGTTTCCTTAGCAATTGTTGCATGTAGCAATGCTGACTTCAGAGCTGCAGAACTCCAACTCTTAATCATAGGAAGTCCTTAAGACTTCCCAAAGTTCCAGGTAAATACCAGGCAGCACATATATAGCACAGTATCTCAAAATCTAGAAATAATAAATCAAAATCTTGTTTGAAATAATGCATTCTTTAGTCCAGCTATCCCATCTGGGAATTGGACACATGCACAACTATAAAATGCAACTTATTTAAGGAATATTTTATAATTTGTTGCTAGATGTTCCTATTTATGTTTAACTTCATTTTTTTCTAGAGATAAATTTAGTGGCATTTTATCAACTGATAATCTGACTACAGAAATGATATATTATTGGATATAACTATTACTCCTAAAATATCTTGCTCAGGCAACTTAAAGGCAGGGCAGTCATACAGTTTTACGAGGTTTAACTTTGGGATGACTTTGATAAGATCACTTTATGTGAGGTCTTCTCCTTAGTTTTATAGCTGGGTAAATTCTGTACCTTCAGGCAGAGATACTAAAGACAAGATGACAGGATACAAAAGTTAAGTACATACTTTGTAGGTAGGTTGTTAATACTGAATAAAGGATGATAGAAATATTTTCAAGGATTTCAAGGATGTTACTTGATTTATTGTCATCCCCAACTACGATCCATCTTGACTTTTTTTATGAGAAACTTAATATATTGTCCTCATTTGGCATATCACTGTATTGACATTTAATTGGTCAGCAAACATTCACTCAGTATAATGAGCTACAGATAATAAAGTGATAAAATCTAAAAATCAATTATATAGATATGGAAATAACAAAGGAGTATTTACTAAATCAGAGAATGAGCACTGTTAGGTTTGAGCTTGACTCCTCTGGAACATTTTGGTGGGTAGAAAGGACAGAGAAAGAAGAAGGAACAGGATCCAGAAAAATAGGAAACTAACATGAGCAAGGAGCCTAACAATGTTTGTATAGTCTGAGACTGAGACAGCAGAATGTACAATTTAGCAGTTAAAATTAGAACATAGGAGCAGTCTTTCCTTGCTGATTCTAATGCTTCAGTAGCTGTCTTGTAGTCTAGGCACAATTACCTGTACACATTTGTTGTACTAACTAGTTAGAATGTTTCTCTAGTTATTAACTATGATTTGATTA
Organism: Myrmecophaga tridactyla; assembly: GCA_004026745.1. Lineage (NCBI taxonomy): Eukaryota > Metazoa > Chordata > Mammalia > Pilosa > Myrmecophagidae > Myrmecophaga > Myrmecophaga tridactyla. The sequence goes on from PVIY010040318.1 coordinate 21,651, forward strand.
TTAATTTAATATTTTAGACACAAATCTAAATGCAATCTTATCAATGTAATTTTGGATAAGAGTGAGAGATGATAAGAATGCTGTCATAGTCGGGTTCATGTGTCAACTTGGCTAAGTGGTGGTACCTGTTTGTCTCGTTGGGCAAGTTCTGGCCTGTCTGTTGTGATAAGGAAGTTTCATAGAATTAAATTAAGATCAGGTCATCTGCAACCACAGCTGATTCCATTTGTAATCAGCCAAGGGGCGTGTTTCCTGAAATAAGTGATGCTTAATCTAATCCCTGGAAGTCTTTTAAGGAGGATTCAGAAGACGTAGGTTCTTTTCCTGCTTTGGCCAGTGAGCCTCTCCTGTGGAGTTCATCCAGACCCTCCATTGGAATCATGGGCTTCACAGCTTGCCCTGCAGATTTTGGATTCTGTGTTCCCACGGTCACGTGAGACATTTTTATAACTTTTATATTTACGAGTGTTCCCTGTTGATTCTGTTTCTCTAGAGAACCCCAGCTAATACAAATGCTCAGGAACACCTTGATATCATGATATTAACTAAAATTTATAAATTCATAATAAAAATGAGGGAATATTATCTTCATTAGATTTTATTTTACAGGTCATTTCTCAGATCTCTATTGAATTTCCCATAGAGCTCTTTCAATTTTTTTCTTCTCTCTTGATAGTTCAACACCATATCTGCTTTTTATTTAATTTTTGGTTTGTCAAATTTTGCCTTCATTATAAGATTAATATAATGTTAGGTGCTCATCCACATTTCCATTCCTATCACTACTCAAAGTTCAGCTCTCCATGACTCGAA
>PVIY010040319.1:0-22498 GCA_004026745.1 Myrmecophaga tridactyla
CCCTCCAGCCTCTCTGCTACATCTTGAGCAACAAGGTGATATCTACCTAGTGCATAAGAATAACCTCCAGGATAACCTCTCGACTCTGTTTGGAATCTCTCAGCCATTGACACTTAGTCTCATTTCACTCTTCCCCCTTTGGTCGAGAAGGTTCTCTCAATCCCTTGATGTTAATTCTCAGCTCATTCTAGGGTTTTTTTCTATCCCTTGATGCTGAAGCTCAGCTCATTCCAGGTTCTCTGTCCCATGTTGCCAGGAAGGTACACATCCCTGGGAGTCATGTCCCACGCAGAGAGGGGAAGGGTGGTGAGACTGCTCATCATGTTGGCTGGAGAGAGAGGCCACATCTGAGCAACGAAAGAGGCTCTCTTGGGGGTGACTCTTAGGCCTAAATTTTAAGTAGACTTGACCTATCCTTTGCTCCCACACCATCTTAAGTGCAGTTATCAAGTTAAAGTAATTTAACATTTATAAAACGCTCATAGTCTATATTTTCAGTTTTTTTCATATGGCCCAATAATGTCCCTTTTAAAAAAAACTTTTTATTATGAAATATAACCTAGATACAGAACAGTAATATCCCTTTGAGCCTTTTCTCCTCCTTTACTAGATCCCATCCAGGATCATATGTTGCATTTAATTGGCATTGTTTCTTTGGTTGGCTCTCTCTCTCTCTCTGCTTTTTTTTTTTTTTAATTTTGGGAATGTATATGCAGCATAATCTTTCCCATCTCAATCACTCCCAAGCATACCATTCAATGGGATTAATCACATCCACAGTGTTGCAGTACTCTCACCATCTCCTATTACTAAAACTTTCCAATCTCCCCAAACAGAAACTCTACACCCATTATGCATTAACTCCCCATGTCTACTACCCCCACCCTTGGCACCCTATACTCTAATTTCTGTCTGTGTAAACTTGCATATTCTCAGACGTTTTCTCTGTGGTTACCATGGAGCTTAAATTTAACACCCTAAATCAACCTCTCATTTTCTTTGAAACTAATTTTGTATACACAAGCTATGTTCCAATACTTCTCTGTCCCCCCACCTTTATGTAATTCTTGTCACAAATTATATGTTTATTTATTATAAGTCCCAAACCGCTGATTTCTCCTTATATTTTATGCATTGCCTTTTAGATACTGTAGGAAGTAAAAAGGAGAATTATAAACAAAAAATACAATAGTCTTGAAATTTATATTTATCCATGTTGTTACCTTCACTGAAAAACTTTTTTTCTTCATGTAGCTTCAATCTATTGTCTATTGTCCTTTTCTCTCACCTGCAGAACTCTCTTTAGCATCTCTTATAGGGCTGGCCTAGGAGTGACACATTCCCTCAACTTATGTTTATCTGGGAATGTCTCAATCTATCCTTCTGTTTTGAAAGACAGCTTTATGGGATAAAGAACTTGTGGTTGGGAAATTTTTTACTTTCATCACTTTAAATATGTCATCCCACTGCCTTCTTGCCACCATGTTTTCTGATGAGAAATTGGCATTAATATTATTGGGGCTCCCCTGTATGGGACATGTCACTATTCTTTTGTGGCTTTCAGAATTCACTTTGATTTTGTCATTCAAGTTTGATTATAATATGCCATGGTGTGGATCTATTTTTTTTTTCTGTTTGTTGTTCTTTGTGTCTTGAACCACCTACAGTAAGTCTACACCCATACGAATGGATTAAATTTAAGAAATGATTTACATAACAACTTCACACTACCACACTCCACCATTCTGAATGACCTGGATCTCTTAGACTTTGCATCTGGTTTGGATTTTAGTCAGTGTGCATGAATTATATTCAGACAGTCCCCCCTTGAAGAGAGCAATGATGGAAGAGAAGCAGGTGTCAAACCTCAGTGAGAGCATTTATAAATATTTAAATCTTTCTGGAGTGAAGTATTTCAAAAGTAGGAAACCAATCTAAAGAATGTTGGAAAGATCATTATCAGGTAAGTATCAGTCAGCACTTTTTTTTCCCTGCTCCTTCATTTAATTACCCAGCACTATATGAATGACAAAATTCGGGCCTTGCCTGAAGGAAATGACAATGTAGTTCTTTCATGTGCTCAGACAAAAACCTTGGGCTTGGCCTTAATTTTTCTTCTTCTCTCACAGCCTGAATACAAATTGTGAGTAAATCTTGTTGGTTCTACCTTCAAAATATGTATCCAGAATCCTATTAACCATTGTAATCAATGTTTTACTGAAGGCCCTAGTCAGCTCAATAAATGAGAAAAAGAAATAAAAGATATAAGAACTGCAAAGTAAGGAACAAACTGTACCCATTATTTGAAGATAATATGAAATGCAATAATGGAAACTTCTATAGCACCTGCAGATAAATTATTTGAATTCACACAGTTGCTGGATGCAAAAATCAATTAACAAATATCAATTACTTCTATTTCCTAACAACAAACAAGGTAAATATTTTAAAGATACCATTTACAATGGTGTAAAATATTATGTACTTAGAAATAAATATTCAAAGAAAATTATAAAATGTTACTGATATTAAAGAAGACCTATATAAAAAGTTTAGAGACTGCAAGATTCAATATGGCTAAATAAATCTTAACCCCATTTTGAGTTATGAAATGTAATCCCAATCAAATCTTCAATTTTGAGGGGAACTTAACAAATTGACTGTAACATTTATATTGAAGTAGAAAGGGCTAAAGATAGCTGAGACACTCTTGAAAAATAAGAACAAGGTTGGAGGACTTGCTCTATGAGATATTAAGAAGAATTTGGAGCTTTAGATATTAGGACAGTGTGGTACTGAAGCAGGGATAGGAAAAAGGTCCAGTGGAACATAGTAATCCTGACAAACCAAATAAGACTCCCATCCAACCCACTTCTCTGAGTTCACCTCCTACTCTTCCCCTTGTTTATCTACTTCTTTGCTATACTGGCCTAGTGGTCATTCAAACACACCAGGCATGTTTCTCCCTTAATGTCTTCTGCCTGGAATGTTCTTCCTCTAGAAAACTGAATGGCTTGTACCTTCATGTTATAAGTGAGGCTTTTCCTGACCTTTCAATTTACAATAGCAACTCTCTCCCACACCCCATACTCCTGAGTCTCCTTTCATTTTCCCTATAGCTCTTGCCACTATAAGACATGTACTATGTATTCCTTTTTTTTCACACTAGTTAATATCAGCTGATCTGAGGAAGGAGGAAGAGCTAGGGGTACGTGTGTGAGAGTGTGGAGTTGGTAACTTTTTTGAATTTAAAATTCTGAGACAAGGTCTTGAGCCATTGTGAGGTAGGGGATTGGAACTGAGCCCCTCTCTCTATATAAGTCTGGGACCCTGTGCTGGTTTGAAACTGTTGTATACCTCAGAAAAGCCATGTTCTTTAATCCTCATTCAGTATTGTTGGGTGGGAGCTTTTTGATTGTTTCTGTGGAGGTATGACCCACATGATTGTGGGTGGGACCTGTTAATTAGGTGGTTTCCATGGAGATGTGTCTCCACCTATTCAAGGTGGAGTTGCTTACTAGCGTCCTTTAATAGGGAATCATTTTGGAAGAAGCTATAGAGCCAACAAAGCCCACACAGCCAGAGACCTTTGGAGATGAAAGAAAAAAACCACAGTGAAGCTGTTGAAGAAGCGGGGAGAGAAAACTAGCAGACATTGCCATGTGCCTTCCCAGCTGACAGAGGTGTCCAGAAGCCAAAGACTTCAGCAGATGCCAGCCACTTGCCTTCCCCACTGACAGAGGTGTTCCAGACGACATCAGCCTTTCTTGAGTGAATGTAACTTAATCAGGCCTTAGAACTGTACACTTGCAACTTAATAAATTTCCATTTTTAAAAGACTTTCCATTCCTGGTATATTGCGTTCTGGCAGCTTTAACAAACCAAAACAGACCTTCGAAGGGCTATAGGACAATTGCATAGATGTGTGTTGAGGAGACAGAGTAACGAAGTTACTGGAGTCCAAGTCTTCTGACGGGAAACTTAGGCACTGAAACACAAAGTGTTAATGTTAAGCAGTTTTAAAAATTTATAAAGCTCATGTAGTAGTTTGGAGGCTAAATGTACCTAGATAGAATTATGTCCTTTAATCTATTCCTGTGAGTACAGAACTATTGTAGGTAGAACCTTTTGATTAGGTTATTTCAATTGAGATGTGAACCGTTCCATTCAATGTGCATCTTAATCCTCTTACTGGAGTTTTTTATAAGAGGATAAGACAAGCTCACAGAAAAAGCCCCAGAAAAGCTAAGAGGAAGCCACTGAAGCCAGAAGCTGAAAGCAACAAAGCTCAGGAGAGAAGGGTCAGCAGACATCACCATGGGCCTTGCTATCTGACAGAGGAGCCCAAGCTCACTGATAACTGGTCTTCAGAACAATATTGTCTTGTCAATGACTTAATTTGGATTTTTTCATGGCCTAGGTACTGTAAGCTTGTAAGTTAACAAATCCCCATTGTAAAAGCCCACCCATTTCTGGTATATTGTAGTTCATCAGCTTTAGCAAACGAAAACGTGCACTGACAGAGTTTTTCCTGTGCAGATATATTAGTGTAACCAACACCCAGATTAAGATATAGAACATTTCTAACACCCCATAAAGACTACTCATGACTCTTCCCAGGCTATATCTGCCCCAAGAAATAACTGCTATTGTGATTTCTATTCATACAGTATAGTTTTGCTGATTCTTGAATTTCGTGTACATGGAATCACTCAATATATATCCTCTTCTGTCTGGCTTCTTTCATACTACATAATATCTGTGAAATTCAACCATGATATATGTAACAGTAGTTCATTCTTTATTATTGTTGTGTAGTGTTCCATGCATGAATACACCATAATTTATGCCTTCTGCTGCTGAGCATTGTGTCATTTCCAATTTAAAGCTATTATAAATAAAGCTGCTATGAACATTCTTGAATAATCATTTGTAGGTTTTTTTTATTTTGCCTGGGCAGGTACCAGGAATCGAACCCGGGTCTCTGGCATGGCAGGCGAAAACTCTGACTGCTGAGCCACCATGACCTACCCTGAACAGTCATTTTTAAAATAATTTTATTGAGATCTCTTTATGCACCATACAGTCCATCCAAAGGATACAATCAATCACTCACAATATCATCACATAGTTGTGTATTTATCACCATGATCATTTTTCAAACATTTACATTACTCCAGTAAAAGAAATAAACAGAAAAAAGAAAAGCCCCATACAGCCCATACCCCTTTGTGCTAGTTTGAAACTGTCCCAGAAAGTCCATGTTTTAATCCTGATCCAATCTTGTGGAACCAGACCTATTGTTTAGGGTGGGAAGCTTTGATTGGATTGTTTCCATGGAGATGTGAAACACCCAATTTTGGGTGTGGCTTTTGGATTAAATGGAGATGTGACTTCACCCATTCAAGTTGGATCTTCATTAGTTTATTAGGGGAAATATTTTTTTTATTTACTAACTTTTTTTGTATAATATAACATATATACAAAGCAAAGAAAGAAAAAAGCAATAGTTTTTAAAGTACTCTTCAACAATTAGTTGCAGGATAGATCTCAGAGTTTGTCTTGGGCTACTATACCATCATTTCAGATTTTTCCTTCTAGCTACTCCAGAATATAGGAGATTACAAGGAATAAATATTTTTTTATCATCACAATTGACTTTTTTTTTCTTTTTGGAGAAAAATAACATATATACAAAAAAGCAATACATTTCAAAGCACAGCACAGCAATTAGTTGCAGAGCAAATTTCAGAGTTTGGTATGGGTTACAATTCCATCATTTTAGGTTTTTACTTCTAGCTGCTCTAAGATACTGGAGACCAAAAGAAATACAAATTTAGTGATTCAGCAATCATATTCATTTGTTAAATCCTACCTTCTCTGTATAACTCCACCATCACCTTTGATCTTTCTATCCCTCTCTTCAGAGGTATTTGGGCTATGGCCATTCTAACTTTTCCTGTTGGAAGAGGCTATCAATAATATGGGGTAAGGAGATGGAACTAGCTGATGTTCTGGAGAGGTTGGGCCTTCTAGGTTTCAGGACTTATCTGGTCCAGGGACCCATCTGGAGATTGTAAGTTTCTGGAAAGTCATTCAAGTGCATGGAAACTTTGTAGAATCTTTTATGTTGCCCTAGGAGTTCTTAGGGAATGGTTGGAATGGTTTTGGTTGGGGTTTGGCAAGTTATGATATGTAGCAATGTCTAATTGAAACTTGCATAAGAGTGACCTGCAGAGTAGTCTCTTCACTCTATTTGAACTCTCTCTGCCACTGATACTTTATTAGTTACACTTCTTTTCCCCCTTTTGGTTAGGATGGTGTTCTAGTTTGCTAGCTGCCGGAATGCAATATAACAGAAACAGAATGGCTTTTAGAAAGGGGAATTTAATGAGTTGCTAGTTTACAGTTCTAAAGCCGAGAAAATGTTCCAATTAAAACAAGTCTGAAATGTTCAATCAAAGGCATCCAGGGAAATATACCTTGATTCAAGAAGGCCGATGAAGTTCAAGGTTTCTCTCTCAAGTGAGAAGGCACATGGCGAACACAGTCACAGTTTCTCTCTCATCTGGAAAGGTACTGGTGAACACGTCAGGGTTCCTCTCTCATCTGGAAGGGCACATGGCAGACACGGCATCATCTGCTAGCTTTTTCTCCTGACTTCTGGTTTCATGAAGCTCCCCAGGGAGGCATTTTCCTTCTTCATCTCCAAAGGTTGCTGGCTCATAGACTCTCACTTCGTGGTGCTCCAGCATTCTCTGCTCTCTCCGAATCTCCTTTATTCTCCAAAATGTTTCCTCTTTTATAGGACTCCAGAAACTTACCAAGATCTGCCAAAATGGGTGGAGACATGTCGTCATCTAATTCAGTTTAACAATCACTCTTGATTAAATCACATCTCCAGAGAGATGATCTGATTACAGTTTCAAACATACAGTATTGAATAGGGATTACTTTGCCTTTATGAAATGCGATTTAGATTAAAACATGGCTTTTTTAGGGAACATACATCCTTTCAAACCAGCACAGATGGAATTGTTGATCCCACAGTGCCAGGGCCAGTATCATCTCTGGGAGTCATCTTCCATGTTGTCAGGAAGACAACCCCTGGATGTCATGTCCCACGTAGGGGGGAGGGCAATAATTTCACTTACAGAGTTGGGCTTAGAAAGAGTGATGGCACATCTAAACAACAAAAGAGGTCCTCCAGAAGTAACTCTTAGGCATACCTATAGGTGTAGGCTAAGCTTCTCTGCTACTTACATAAACTTCACAAGAGTAAGTCTCAAAATCAAGGGCTTGGTCTACTGATTTGGGTGTCCTTAATGTTTGACACAGTATCTGGAGATTCCCTGATGGTAAAGTTTAATAGTTCCATATTTTGTCTCCCATCCCTGAAGGGACTTTGCTAATGTTTTTTTATTACCTGCTTAATATATTCTAGGATGTATCCAGGCATTACATTAAGCTATACAGGATTAAGGCCCTCATTCTTATTCTGGGCTCCCCGTGTTTCAAATTGTTCTAATGAGCTATCCAGACAGGTTGGGTTATGGCAATCCTATATTTAGCCTCCTGTGGATTCCCTGCATTACCCTCTGGAGGGGCTGCACCATTCTGCTACCCTATAACATTGACTAGATATGCCTATCTCTCCACATTTTCTCTAGCACTTGAATCTTCCTGTTTATTCATTTATTTTGGACCTGCAGATTTTGTTGAGATATATTCATATAGCATATTTTCTACCCAAAATAAACAATGTATCCCAATATCCTCACTTAGTTATACAATCATCATCATTTTCAATTTTAGACAATTTTCATGGCAATGGTTTCCTATACACTTAAAGCAACAAAAGAAAAAATGGATAAATTAGACTTTATCAAAATTACAATCTTTTGTTCTTCAATGGACACTATCAGGAGAATGAAAAGATAACCCACAGAGTCAAAGAAAATATTTGCAAATCATATATCTTATAAGGAAGTTATATCTAAAATATATAAAGGATGCTTATTCAATGATAAAAAACAAATAACCCAATTAAAAATGGGCAAAAGATCTGAAGAGACATTTCTCCAGAGAAGATATGCAAATGGTCAATAAGCCATTTTGAAAAGAGACTCACTATCACTAGTCATCAGGGAAATTAAAATCAAAACCAAAATGAGGCACCACTTCACATCCAATAGTATGTTATCATAAAAAAGACAGACAGTAATAAGTGTTAGCAAGGATATGGAGAAATCAGAACACTGCAAATAATGCTAGTTGTTTAATATATAAATATAAAATATAAAATGGCTTGGACACAGGAAAACAGTCTGGGAGTTCCTCAAAAAGTTAAACATATAGTTACCACTTGACCCATTAAATCCACTCCTGGATATATGTATAGAAGAAATGAAAATTTGTCTACACACAAAAAAACTTGTACACAATACTATTCGTTATAGCAAAACAACCACATGTGCATCAACTGATGAATGGATAAACAAAATTTGGTATATCCACACAATGGAATAGTATTTGGCCATAAAAAGAATGAAATATGGATTCATGCTACAACATAGATGACCCTTGAAAGCATACACTGAATAAAAGAAGCCTGTTATTAAAGACCTTAAAGGATATTGTTCCATTATATGATTTATGTTCAGAATAGACAAATCTATAGAGACAGAAAGTAGATTAATGGTTACCTTAGGGCTGGGAGGGAAGGAGTGATAAGGGGGTGATAGCTAAAGGTTATGGGGTTTCTATTGGGGGTGATGAAATTCTAAATTGATTGTGGTGCTGGTTGCACATATACTACAAACCATTGAATTGTACACTGGGTGAATTGTATGCTATGTTAATTATATATAAATAAAACTGCGATGAAAGGAAAGAACTGAAGTTAAAATTATGAAAGATATAATACAAAATTTGAATAGCAAATAATACAGGTGAAGAATGAACTAATGACCTAGAAGAACAGATCAAGAACTCTGCAGAATACATCAGGAAGGAATATGGAAAGTGTAAAAGAAAAGATATAGGTGACACAAATAGATGTGCCAGCATCTGTTCAATAGAAGGGCAGAAGACAAAAGGTGAAATAAGTAGGTACAAGGCTGTCGTGAAATAGTAATCGTGAATGAAACATTTCCCGTAATTAAAGAAAAAGCTCTCAGATTGGATAATAGAGTGCCAGCAAGGATAAATAACGACAACAAAAATCCCTACACATGGACAATTATAGTCAAGCCTTTTCGTAAAGACAGAGAAAACACTAAATTCTTCCAAAGAGGAAAAATGCAGAATAATATTGTTTTCAAACTTAAAGATCAACACTAATTCCAGGAACACATTGGAGAAGTTTTTCCAATGTGTTGAGGGACAATAACTTCAAAATTATAATTTTATATCCAGTTACATTATCATTTAAGGTAAGGACAAAATTGAGATATTCTCCAAGCCACGGAAGTTTTGCCTCAAAAGATGCTCTTTGACAATCCTCTTGGAAGAAGTACTCCAGCAAGAAGAGAGTGAAGTATGTGGAAGTATGTACAAGAGATGGGAAATAAAGATAAATACATAAACTAATAAAGTTTATTTTGTTTAAATAAGAAAAACTCCCCCCCGAAACACACAAACACACACTAAAAGCATATCATAAAACTTTGAAACTTTTAGAATGTACTGTAGAAGACTATTTCTGTGACCTTTATTATAGGGTAGAATATTTAAAGTAGAGAACAAAAGGCTCAAATCATAAAGGAAAAGTGCTGATATATTTGCTTAATAGATATTAGAAACCTATGCATTAAAAATACCATAGAAGAGAGAAACAGAAGTGATAGATTGAGAGAAGACATCTGCACACTACTGATAAGAGTATTATCCATAATATGTATAAAGAATTCCTACAAATCAATAACATAAAGCACATAACCCTCCTTTCCCCCAAGGGCAAATGATAAAAGCAGGCAATTCAAACAAGTAGAAAACATGAAGTATGCTCATTCTCACTTGAAATTAAGGACATGAGAATTCAATCAGTCAAAAGATACCATTTCATGAAATTCTTTTCACTTCTTTCTCTGCTACCACTGTGATGGTTCAGGTTCTTACCTTTTGATTTACTGACTGTAGTGGACTTAAAATTGCTTTTCAAGGTCATTATCCATTCTGACACCAGAAGGATCTAGTTGCTCCAAGCCCAGAAGCCTGTAAAGCCTCCTATCCTCTCAGAGTCCAAAGTCACCCACTGCTCGAGATTTCCGGTTTGAGGGGGCTTATATATCACTCCCCTATTCCTCCTAGTCCCGACATGGCATCCTTACTTACAACTCTGGGCCTCCGCTGACGCTCACATTCTCAGTTTTCTTTCCAAATTCATCAACCAGGTAAGTCATTCTTCTCCCATGGGGGAGAGTGAGCCATGGGGACTGGCTGGAGATGCCAGATATGGTCTTCCAATACTTATTTTTCCTTTGTCTTGGTAACTTCTCCAAGCATTGCCTGGTATGTCCATTTGTTAATTCATTCCCCAAATATTTATTGAACGCACCTACCATGGACAAAGTGCACAGTGAGGAATGCAGAGATTTGAACTGTAGCCCCCAGGAGCTTGCAGCTTGGTTAAGAAATGACATCACTAAGCATCTGAACAATTAAACCACAACCAACCCCTTTAAATATGGGATAACTCAAAGCTGAGTGCTGAACTCTTTGTATCACATTCGCTCACTCCTTTGGTGATCTTATTCAGTCTCACGGATTGAAATAATGCCAAAGACTCCAGCCTCAACCTCTCCCTTGAACTCTAGTCTCATATATACAGTAAAAAAAAAAAAAAATTAAAAACCACCTTAAGTTTATCAGAGATAAGCAATCTCTGATCTTTGTCTTCTCTTACTCCTTACTGCCCCCCACCTCCCAAAAACTACTCATGGCTTAGTTTTTCCAAGAAATGCTATCTCCATTCTTTGAATTGCTCAAAAAACTTGAAGACTTGTTTTCTCACACACTGCATTCAATCCACCTGTAAATCCTGTTAGTTTTACCTTTACAATATGTCTAGAATTTGACATCATTTCATCACCTCCACCACTATCATCCTGGTCCAAGTCACCAGCACCTCCTGGCTAGATTATGGCAATAATCTTCTAAATCTTCACCCTCTTCTGTGTTGGTGCCCTGAAGTCTATTTCCAACATAGCGGCTAGAAGGTTAAGTCTGATCACGGCACGTCTCATTACATATGCATACTTCATACTAGCATTACCAAATTAATGATACATAAATTAATAGTTTGGTTTTATTACTTTTTAAATAACCATTCCAATAATTATATAGGACAGCCATCTGTTCATTATTACATATAATAAGAAGGATTATTTTATTTAGGTTAATAGCAAAACATGACATGAGTAATGGAAAAAACATGAGGAAATGGGACAATTAAAAGGAAGAGAGTAGGAGTTAAACTTTCCTTCCTATATGACTTACATCATTTAAAAAAATCATTTTCATTAATGTGCTTCCTATTTTACCTAGTATATTCCATTCATATAACACAGAAATGTACTTCCTAAGTTAAATCTACAATTTCCAGCTGACACACAAAAAAGCAATCTTTTATGAGAGAAAACATTTCGGTCAAAAACATGACATATTGGAAATTATTTAGGCTTGATTCATTTAGCTGTCTCAGCAAAAATCTTTATAAAGACGAGTAAAAACATTTTTTTTAACAACTTTTGCTGCATGGAATTACTTGCCAATATTATCTTATTTTACCTAGAACCTCCTCTTTCTATGGAACTGATTATATTTTCAAAACCAAAGTTAGTATCTGTTTGAATTTTCTCTTAATAACGTGCTTGGTTACAAAGGGATTTTGGCATAAAAGCACCACTAATTTTAACTATTGTTCCTACATAAGTGTTTTCCTGAATTTTCTTTACATTGTTACCAGACAATGTAAAGAAGGGGACATTTCCTGAGATAGAGAACCTAATCTACAGAAACTACTCTGTTCATTCAACAAATATTTATTCAAAGCTTCTTATGTGCCAAACATGCATTGAGGAGCTGGACATTCACATAATGAATAGACCCTCCTAGAGGAGCTCGGTTACAAAACTACAATTCTTTCTTTGCCTTCTTATCCTAAAGGAATCAATTTCCTTTAAATTGTGTTTCTGACTTGGTGATTGAAATGCACATTATTCATTTAAAAGCTAAGCCTTTTGTCACTGTTAAAGTATGTTATTTGTAATAATTGTTTAAGAAAGCATAGATTTTCCACATCAGAGCAGTGATTTACTTACACAAGGGCTGAAGAATATACTAGAATTCTGTTATAAATCTCCTAGAATATGCCATATTCCATGTATAATAAAATGTTTTGTTTTTTGTGTGTGTGATTTTTATTTTATTTTATTTTTTTATTACATGGGCAGGCACCAGGAACCGAACCCAGGTCTCCGGCATGGCAGGCGAGAACTCTGCCACTGTGGCCCGCCCCAAATGTTTTGTTTTTGTCTGCAAAGCAGTAACTCCTTTATTTTTTCTCTAAGAGAAGGAAGGGGTGGCAAGATGATGCCCCTTAGTCAGGTTTTAGCATAATCAGCTGGAAAACCGTGAACAAATCATGTCACCATTCAGTCAGCCTCTTTGTAAAACAGGGGACTTGGATTAGATCAGTGAGTCTCAAATTTAAAATACATACCAGTCACCTAGGAATTTTGTGAAAATGCAGATTCCAGTTAGTAGGTTGGGGTTTGGATCTGAGATCCTGCACTTCTAACCAGCTCCCAGGTAATGTCTGTGCTGGTGGTCCGTGGGCCGCATTCTGAGTAAGGGGCCTGCTGAGCATTGTCCAATAGGAATGTGACATGAGCTACACATATAATTTAAACTTACCTAGTAGCCATGTTAAAAAAAGTAAACAAAACAAAACAGGAAAGATGAATTGTACCAATTTATTTCATCTAACCCCATTTTACATTCATGGCACATCTTAATTTGTGTTCATTTTACACTCATGGCACATCTTAATTTGGACGTACCACATTTTAAGCGCTCAATAACCTTACAGAGCTACCATTGACAGCACAGGGTTGCACCATTTCTGATGCCCTTTTCAGTGCCAATAGCATTCTCCCACCATATTTGTCAGCCATACATTTTAAATAGACTCCTGCCTCCAGGTGGTGCTAATGCTCTTTGTTTCCTCCCTGAAAACATGTTTTTAGGTGGGCCAGAGAACTGCTAAAAGCCACTTATTTATTCATTTGTTTACTAATCATTTACACACTTCTTCTCTTCATTCAAAATTTGTTTCTAGTACCTACTAATGGTTACGTTCTCTGTAACCTTATCCAATAAACTAGAGCCCAATTAAATTAGTTTTAAGTATGCCAAAAATAATTCTAAGAAGTAACACTTGAAGTCATTGTTATTCATTCTTGGAGGAGGGCCTATGTAAGATTGAACTCTGATTATGTGAAGCTTTTAGACACAGGACCAGCTATTTAATAGAGCAAAAGCAGAAACAGAAAAATTGCAGATTTAAATAATAACTTGGGGACTCAGTTGTTTTATAAAGGGGTAGAAAATATTTCTCCACCTGTATATTTTATCTAAGGCAGGATGATTGGCACTTTGATTGGTGGATTATATGCAGAGCTGTCTAAAAGGGAAGTGATGAGTATAAAAATTAACTTCAATTTCAACTGCATAATTACGTCAATATTACTGGCATATTGTACCTAAAAGATTACATTTTCTAAAAGAATAATTTAAAAACTCAGATTTAGATTTGAGGAGGTATGCCCAATGTCCAATTATTAAAACTGATATTATTTCTTTTGTCTTAGTGTGCTTCTGCTGACAACTATGTCAGGCATCATGAACAAATGGTTTATATATTTCAATTCATTGACCCCTCACAGTAAACCAAAGAGATAGATACTGATTATCCTCACATTTCAAATGAGGAAACATGCTTTGGAGATTAAATAAATTGTCCTGAGCACATAGATATTAGGAGGTAGAGTGTGAATTCACACCCAATCTGATTTGAAATTCATTCTCTAAACTACTGCGCTATGTTGGGAAAGCCCTCTTCTGTTTTGAGTGGATATTGCCCATCAGTCAACAAATACTACAATCTACAATATCCAAACCTACAATTGCCGAGATGCATTATTATCTTTTATAATGATAAGCCCTAACATGTTTAAAACAAGGCCAGGGAGCCCAGGTACCTTTGATCTTAGTTCTCTTCTGACTAGTGACTTCCTAACACAAGCCACCTAAACTCTATTTTCTAGTCTATAAAACAGAGCAAACCGAACCTATACTTCGTACTAACTCTCTTGTGCTTGAATAGGAAATCATTTTCATGGATGTATGGGTTGAATTCACAATATGATTTCATGTTACCTCACTTCAGAAATATAATACTTTCTACATAAGCACTGTAAAAATATATTCATTATATTAGATGACGTGGATTTTCCAGCAGATTTTTTTTCTTTTTCTTTTTTTTTCATGGGCAAGCACATGGGAATCGAACCTATATGTCCAGCATGGCAGGCAAGAACTCTGCCTGCTGAGCCACTGTGGCCTGCCCTTTCCGGCAGATTTTCATGCTCATTTAGATTTCAGTAAGACAAAATGGTGTATTTGTATGTGTGTGAAATGTGGGGCACCAAGAGCATGGAATTTGGGGATAGATTGAGTTCAACCCCCTTCGTTGCCACTTAATGGCTCTGTGACGCTGGGCAGCTTGCTGAATCTCTTTGTAGGGTGGTTTCCTGAATTGCTCTTGGAACATGTTTCCTCAACTGAAAATCAGGATTGATATTGTTTTCCTGAGGATTTGTCATGAGAATTAAATGAGATGATATATGCCAATAAGATCACACCGAGAGCTAGCACATAGCCTAGCACATAGTTAATATTCAATAAATGTCAATTTGGTAAAATAATAAAATGGAAATATCAGTAAGCTACACTCACACATGCTTACTTTGTTGGCATTGTCCAATGACAAATAAAGCAGATCAATGCTGCCACTTGCCCAGTAAAGCAAGTCTACTTCCTCCAATTCTCCCAATTCTAAATTTTTTGATGAATTTGCACCAAGTGCATCTCAATTATGCAACAAACTTCCTCCATTCTTTACTTTGCTCTGGCAGTGAAAGCCAGTCTTTTTAGTAATCTCACTGAAAAAGGGCTTACGAAGACATTGTGGTATTTGGCTCCCTAGCTTATCCAAGTTGCCTGGATGACAAATTTGTCTTTCCTTCCCATCTTTAAGACAAAGAATTTACGACCACTTTAGCCTATTATTGAAGCAAAGAGACACTAGGGAAATGTGACTCTGGGGTGATTTTTATAGGCCCTGATTTGGATGCGTTGCTTAAAGGCCACAGGCAGAAAAAATACATTGTTTTAAAATGTCAGCATTTTCTGCTATGAAAGAGATGCTTTTCGTTTTCTCTGACCACCCCCACCCAACACACATACTTCGTCTCTTTCTCCACCCCTTATCCCTCCTTCTCCTCGCTTCCCTTTTTTCCCCCTTCTCCTTCTGTATGGGACTCCATTGGAGCACATGCAAAGCTTGAAACTTTTCACCAGGTTCTTGAAAACCAGCTCAAATGATTTTTCTGCATCAAATTTCCTCTTTTGTTGCTGGCCAGTAACAAATCCACCTAGGCCAAGAGGCCTTACTTTACCTCACACATAGGGAGAAGGGAAATCTATTTCAATCTTTCAAAGATTAAGGGACAATCTGCCTCTGGCATGAGGAGTGGATCTTGGAAAAAACTATTCGTGGTTAGATAGAACAGGATCTCAGAATATCCTCCAAGGACTCAGAAGGAGCCCAAACAAATATGGAGTATAAAAATTTCCCTGC
This sequence comes from Myrmecophaga tridactyla, assembly GCA_004026745.1. NCBI lineage: Eukaryota > Metazoa > Chordata > Mammalia > Pilosa > Myrmecophagidae > Myrmecophaga > Myrmecophaga tridactyla. The sequence goes on from PVIY010040319.1 coordinate 15,926, forward strand.
ATCATGTGTTTGGAAAAGAAGGAGTGGAGAGTTGGAGAAAGAGGGAGAATATTATTAAGAAGAAAGCCAGACAATGGCCTGATATGAATGATATCTTAAAGCAGATAAAGGAGATTGAAGGGTGATGGTTTTGGATAATATACAAAGTTGAAGTGAGATAGAAGTTTTCCACAAAGGAAGCTGGTATTCACCGTCCTTTCTGTGAAGTAACTACGAAGCAAACTGTGGCAGGTGGTAAATTGGTAGCGGGAGTGGGGTATCCCCTCCCAGGGCCCCCTCTCATTTGCTCATGTAAATTGAGTGACATAACTGTAAGGCATAGAGGTCAGTGGAAGGAGCACAGGCTTTGCAACCCCATGAAACTGAGTCTGAATCCTTGCTCTACTCCTGGCATGTCGCTTAGCTTCTCTGAGCTTTAATTTCCTCCTCTGGAAATGCAAATAATATCTTCCCTAGTTATCTAAAAAAAATTGTCGTGAGATTCACCTTAGGTAACATAAAAGAAAGTGCTTTGTAAATTGGTGAGTGCTGCAAATATAGTCTGATCATAATAACCTATGGACCTGATGAGTCTTTGGTCTATGAATTTTTGAAGACGTAGCATTCAGATTCATGTTCGCCAATGAATTCTCCTTCCCTTCCTGTTGACGAGTAACAGATTTCCTCCATCAGACAGATTGAATCCTGTTCCAATGCAGAAGCACCCAGCCAGCACCTTGCCTCCAGGGCCTCAGCTCCCAGCACCTAGTAGCTTGATCAGAGCCACTATTTACTTACTCCCAGCTATGCACCAGACACAAAACCAGAAACCTTACCTATGTTTTCTTATTAACCTTCTTATTTGTAGAGGAGAACATTGAGGATCCCCAAACTAACTTGATCAAGTTCGTTAAGTGGTAGGACCAGATCCTAAAGTGGGCACTTGCTCTTTCTTTCTGCTTCTTTTCCTTCTAACTTTTTGTTGTCGTAGCATATACAATTCAACATTTTCCATTTTGATCACTTTCAAATGTATAAATCTGCAGTAGTCATTGTATCCATAATATTGTGTGACTTTCAACATCATCTATTACCACAATAATTCCCCATTACCCTCACCCCAGTCCCTGGTAACCTGGAATCTACTTTCTGTCTCTGTGAATTTGCCTATTTTAGGTATCTCATATAAATAGAATTGCACAATATTTTTTCTTTTGTGTCTGGCTAATATTACTCAGCATAATGATTTCAAAGTTCATCCTTGTAGCATGTGTCAGAACTTCATTCCTTTTTTATGACTGAATAATATTCCACCATATGTATGTACCACAATTTATTTTATCCATTCATCTGTTGATAGGCACTTGGGTTGCTTACATCTTTTGAAAGTTGTGAGTGATGCTGCCACAATCACCAATGTGAAAATATCTGTTTGAGTCCCTGTTTTCAAATCTTTTGGGGTATAAACCTAGTGGGATAGCGATCATATGGTAATTCCATGTTCCACTTTCTAAGGAATCATGAAGTGGGTGCTCTTCTATCAGAGGGTCTAGGGATGAGTGTGGCTCTCCCTGGCTCTCCTTCACTTCTTACCACCCTCCTTCCTTTCTTCCCCTCCTCTTCATTCACCTCTCTTCTTTCCCACTGTCTTCTCTGTCCTCATCCATTCTATTCCTCCTTGGGGTGGTAAGCTTTCTTTACTAAAGAATCAGGTCAAATTTAAAAGAGAATTAAAACAAAGGTGAGCAAGAGTTTAAAATCTTTGCTAAATGTAGCTTTTTTCCAGAATCTTAGGGAAAGTGCCAAGGAAGTAAACCCATGGGATTCCCCTTCTGGGCACAGCCCACACAGTTTTGTGCTTCTCTTCTTAAGAGTGCCTTTCTTTTTAAAATACTTTTTTTATGGTCATGTAAAATTTAGCCATTAAACATTCCAGATAAAGTTGAAGTCTGTTTTACCCCTTTCATCCCAGGCCCCTCTACAGATGTAACTACCATTTTGGTATATATTCTTTCAGAGTTTAAAAAATTCATTTACATATGCATATCTAGATAAATACATGTATTGAGTTTTACAGAAGTGGCATCACTTGTACCAGTTGTATTTATCATTCTGTAGCTTAGTTCCAAAATTTTTATTCAGTAATTTTTCCTGGTGATATTTCCATGTAGTGTATATCGATCTGCCTCATTCTTTTATTGTTTCATAGCATGAAGTCATTGCATTTAAGCATTCCTCTCTTGAAGGACTTTTGATTGATTTCCATTCTGTTGCAAGCAATCTTATATGCACACATGATTGTTTCTGTAGGATACCATAATTTGAAAATAGATGTAACAAAACTGTTTGATTGCCATTTATCCTCCATCTAATCCCTGCTCTTAAAAGGCAATTAGCTAAAGATCTCTTACCATGATCACTTGGGATTTTCCTAGTTCAGCAAAATGTCATTATGTACATATAATTTTCAAAATATTTTATGTTTTGTGATATTGCAGACTGAATGGAAAATATTGCTTGCTTTGCTCCTGCAGTAATCATCCCTGCACTTTACAAGGCTGGTGTGCGTGTATGTGTATGTGTGTGTGTGTGTCTGTGTGTGGTATATTTATATATATGGAGAGTTAACAACACTTTCAAATTGCTCTTCACAGAGGCTATACCAAGTTAAACTCCTATTAGTATTGTACAAGAAATCCCATTTCCTCAATGGATTTCAAATGTTCGCTAACACCTGTTATTTTCAAACATTAAACATTTTGCCAATTGTTTCCACTTACTCAAGCTGCCAGAACACAATATGCTGAAATAGATTGGCTCTTTAAATGGGGATTTAGTAACATAAAATTTACAGTGCTTAGGCCATGAAAATGTCCAAATTAATGGAGCAACAGGATGATACCTGGACTCTGAAGAAAGGCTGCCAGCATCTGGGACACCTCTGTCCGTGGGAAAGCGCATGGCTGCATCTGCTGATCCTTTGCTCCTGGGTTCGTTGCTCTCAGCTTTGGCTCCAGTGGCTCCATCTGTGGGTCCTCTAGGAGCTCCTCCAGAGCTTTTCTGTCAGCTTTCTCTTGGTGCTTTCCTTTCTCATCTCTCTTGGCTCTTTTTGCCTTTTATCCTATCGTAAAGGACTCCAGCAAAAGATTAAGACCCAACTTGAATGGGGTTAGTCATGTCTCAATTGAAACAACCTAACCCAAACTTCCTACCCACAGTGGGTCTGCACCCACAGGAATGTATTGAAAGAACATGGCCTTTTCTGGCATGCATAATAGCTTCAAACCAACAACCAACTTTATGAGATGGGGGAAATAACACTTTATTGTTGTTTTAGTTTGCACTTTTATCTCTCTTTTTTTTTTTCCCAATGACAAAGAGATGTCCTCCTGAGGCCATCAAACTTAGGGAATTCTTATGTCCTTATTAAATAGTGGAGTATCCCTTCTCCAAATCTATTCCATCCAAGCATCCCTAGATATGGGCTGGAGAGAATGCCTGGAATAGTGGTGGGGCCAAGAGTTCCATACCCTCCATTCCTGGGCTGTGGACATTCTCATAGCATCAATGACTTTTGAATATTAGGATAGGTTTAGAAGTTCTTCAGAGAATCTGTAAAATGATCATATGCTTACTCTTCCCCTTATTGTTGGTTTTTCTAGTTATAGGTCTATTTTATACCTAATATGTCAATTGTTTTTAAAGATGGCAACATGCACTGTAGAATTTTAACAATATATATATTTTCTTATTATAAACAATGTGTATGTTATTTAAGAACTGAAAAATGGATAGAAGCACACAAAGTAGAAAACTAACCCTCACTTATTGGTAACCACTGTCAAGGTGAAAACATATGGTTTGAAGAAAGGTGTATGTGCCTTCTATTCTATGCAGAAGTTATGAATGTCTGTGTTTTGGTTCACTAATGCTGCTGGAACGCAATATACTAGAAATGGATTGGCTTTTACAAAGGGGATTTATTAGGTTTCAAATTTACAGTTATAAGGCCATGAAAATGTCCAAATTAAGGCATCAACAAGAGGATTTCTTCACTCAAGAAAGGCTGATTGCATCCAGGGTTTTTCTGTCACATGGGAAGGCACATGGTAACATCTGCTGTCCTTCTGTCCTGGCTTCTGGTTTCAAATAGCTCTCTCAGCTCTTGTGGGACCTTCTGGCATCTCTGGCATCTCACAGACATCCTTCTGCATGTCCAAATGTCTGTGTCCTCTCCAAAATGTCCCTCTCCTAAAGGTCTCTAGTAAGTGGATTAAGACTCACCTTGAATGGGCAAGGTCACATCTCCAAGAAACAACCTAATCAAGAGGTTCCATCCATAATTGGGTGGGTCACATCTCCATGGAAACAGCCTAATTAAAAGGTCCCACCCATAATAGGTCTACAACCACAAGATTGGTTTAGAAGAACATGGCTTTTCTGGGGTACATAACAGTTTCAAACCAGTACAGTCTGACACACCCATTTTTAACTATATGGAGTGATCATTTCCTCCACTATTTTTTTTATAAATATATTCTTGCTTTAGTCATTTGGAATGTATCTTTACATTTGTCTTATTGTCTAAACCTAGCACCATCGAGACAGTTGCTCCTCTCACATCTCTACAAAAATCTCTATCTGTGAGGCTTTCTTGGTTGAATGGGACTTGAGACCTAGACACACACTGGGGAAGTCTGCCCTGAGATGCTTTGTATCTTTCAGGCGGACACACCTCTGAAGCTCCCATGGAGTGACAGCATAACTTTATATTTGCCTCACAACATGCTCAAGGACACCCCCTAATTGCATGGGACCCAGGAGCCCCAACTGGAAAGAACTCAAACCCTTTCTAAAACTGGTGTTGAAAAACATAGACTGAAAGAGAGACCCGAGGTATCTGGGAAGACGTCTAGGTATGTGAGCAAGTTTAATGTAAGCCTTTGCCCCCCACCCCCACCCCAGTGTCTCAACTCTATTTATTGAGCTCCTAGGTTGTGCCAGCTGGGAAGACAAAGATGCCTTCTTACCCCACTCCCTGCAAAACAGCCCAAAGTAGAGGCAATTGGCTGTTAATTTTGCACACCAAATTCTTGGGTAAAATTTTTCTCTATGAGTACAAAAGAATATATTTCATTTTAGGTAAGATAAACGCATAATGCTGCATATTTTTTCATAGTTGGTCAGGAGGAATGTTGGAATAAATGTCCTGATTCATTTTAGTTCTAGTGTAGCAGTTATTTGTTGGCTGCAACCCCTTTCCTTTTCTGATCCACAGTTTATTTAATTGAGTATGAATATTAAGCAATGATTGAAATGTTTTGCTTCAGAACAAATCATTTCATTATACAGGAAGTGCTTTCTGAAATCTCCTGTTTTATGAACTGGGCTTATGATTCCTGGTAGTAATTGTTTTAAAAATAAGGATTTATTTGTCATTATGAGCTGTTGTTTAAAAGCACCATTATATCTCTGAAACTATTTGCTTAAAGTATTGGTCTCCTCAGCACTGCCCTTGCTGAGCTAGAGCCAATCAATGCATCAAAGATGGAAATTGGTTATACAGGCCAGGAGCTAGCTTTTGGATATGTTGGTAAGGATATATATATAGATATATAGAGAGAATTTTTTTTTTTAACATAGTCAGGTACTGGGAATTGAACCTGGTCTCTGGCATGGCAGGTGAGAACTCTGCCTGCTGAGCCACCTTAGCCCACCTAAGGATTCATATTTTGTCAGCATTCCGAAGGGAGGACTGCATGTTCTAAGATGCTTGTGCAAGGATTAGATGGATGTTTCAGTCCTCAGAAGGAGGTTCCGTGTTCTAGATGAGGGGTGAGCACAGAAGAAGTCAGTGGCAGACCGAGGTCAGGTCTTGGCTGTGGTTTTGGTAAGGCTGCCCTAAGGCAGGTATGGGTAGGAGGGGAGAAACAAGGAAAGAGGAGAAAGGGAAAGGAATTCTAAAGAGAGGAAGAGAGTAAAAGTGGCTCAATGTGGTTAGGTTCAACATCAACCACTGCCTAAGGGAGGGTCTCTGATCCTTTGGAGGTGGGGCTGCCTAGTGGAGTGTATTGTAGGAGCATTAACAAAGCCCTCTGGCCCCGATGTCACCCTGTTTCCATTCACCACCTCACAGGAGTACCTCAAGTCTAGAGGACTTCTCTAATTCTCAGGAAAGTGACATTTAGGCTAGTACAGCCCTGGAGGGATGAACAATGAGGGCCCTTGAAATAGACCATGCTTGGTGTTGTTAATGAGCTCCTTTGTGGAACCAGAGGATGGCCAGAAGCTCAGAAAAGACTCTATTATCCTTTTTTGTTGTTGTTGTTATAGGTTGTTATACAAGTAGATATAATACTCAAGGGTTGTCATGCTTGAGATGATTTTGAGGGAACCCCTTAAAATGAGTTTTGTTTAGGATAATGAAAATGTTCTGGAAATAGGTAGTAGTAAAAGTTACACAACAATGCCAATATACATAATGTCACAGAATTGTACACTTAAAAATGGTTAAAATTATTTTTATGTTATACATATTTTGTCACAATTTTAAAATGAGGAAAAAAATTTTTGAAAAAAGTTAACTATCACATT
>PVIY010040320.1:0-22463 GCA_004026745.1 Myrmecophaga tridactyla
ACATATTCCAAGTTTATTCACTAATGTCAGTTCATATCAGTGAGACCATACAGTATTTGTCCTTTAGTTCAAAGAACTAACCTTTGATCTTGTTAATGCTCTCTATTTTTTTTTTAATTCTCAATTTCATTTCTTTATACTCTAATCTTTATTATCTCTTTCCTTCTGCTTGCTTTGGGATTATTTTGCTCTTCTTTTTCTAGTTCCTCCAGGTGAGCAGTTAGGTCTTTGATTTTAGCTTTTTCAACTTTTTTAATGTAGGTGTTTAGGACTATAAATTTCCCTGTCAGCACTGCTTTTTAAAAGTGCAATTTTATTGAAACATATTCACATACCATATACTCATCCAAAGTATACAATCAGTGGCCCATGGTGTCATCATATAGTTGTGCATTCATCACCACAATCAATTTTAGATTTTCAGAAGCCCCCTCCCAAAAAATAATAAAAATAAAAACACCCAAAATACCCCATGCCATTATCACCCCTTATTATTTATTTATTTATCTTTATTTTCTTACTCATCTGTCCATTCACTGGATAAAGAGATTGTAAGTCACACGGCTTTCACAATTACATGGTCATACCATAAAAACCATATAGTTATACAGTCAACATCAAGAATCAAGGCTAATGGATTGTAGTTCAACAAATTTAGGTATTTCCTTCTAGCTATTAATAATACACTAGAAACTAAAAAGGAAGATTTATATAATATATAAGAATAACCTCCAGGATGGCCTCATGACTTTATTTAAAATCTCTTAGCCACTGAAACTTTATTTTGTTTTCTTTCTTTCCCCTTTTTTGTCAACAAGTCTTTCTCAATCTCACAATGCCAGGGCCAGGCTCATCCCTGAGAGTCATGTCCCACGTTATCAGGGAGGAATACACCCTTGGGAGTCGTGTCCCATGTGGAAGTGGGGAGGGACGTATTGAGTTTATTTGCTTAGTTGGCTTAGAGATCCCACATTTGAGCAACAAAGAAGTTCTCTGGTGGTGATCCTTAGGCATAATTATAAGTAGGCATAACTTCTTCATTGCAGATACATGTTTTATAAGTGCAAGCCCCATGATTGAGGGCTTGGCTTATTAAACTGGTAGAACCTAATGCTTGTGAGAATATCAGGAATTCCCCACATGGGGGAATTTAATATTTCTACATTTTTCCCCAGTCCCTCAAAGGATTTTGCAAATACTTTTGTGTTTTATGCTCAGATTACTCTGGGATGTATCAGAGCATTACATTAACCTATTAAAATAACAAGCTCTCATTTTTTTGTTTTATGCCCAGATTACTCTGGGATGTATCGGAGCATTGCGTTAACCTGTTAAAATAACAAGCTCTCATTCTCTAATCAAGGTTCCAGACAGTTATATTATTTGAATAAACTTATCATACAAGTTAAATTAGCTAGTGTGCTACAGAAAATACAAATTTTGTACCAAAGCTGCTGTAAGCTTACAATCTAGGAACATTTACAATAAGCCTTATTGAACATTTCATGCTCCCTAATCATCGATTACCCAATCCTTGCCTACATTCTATCACCTGATAACCTGTGCTCTCAAATTTAATTCTCAGAGTTTGCACATTATAGTTAGTCCATATTAGTGAGACCCCACGTTATTTGTGTTTTCATTTCTGGCTTATTTCATCAACATATGTCTTCAAGGTTCATTCACCTAGTTGCATGCCTCACAACTTCATTCCTTCTTGCAGCTGCTCAATATTACATCGTATGTATACACTGCAGTTTGCCCTTCTGTTCATCAGTTGATGTACCCTTAGGCCACTTCATCCATTGCAAATCGTGAATGCTGCAGCCATAAACACCAGTGTGAAAATGCCTATTTGTATCCCTGCTTTCAGTTTCTCCAAGTATATACCTAATAATGGGGTTGCAGGGATCATATGACAACCCTGTATGTAGCCTCCTGTGGGTCACCACACTGCTTTCCAGAGGGGCTGCACCATTCCATTTCTCTATCAATAGTGCATAGATACATTTCTCCACATTTTCTCCAGCACTTGCTTGTTTCTGTTTATTTTAAAACAGTTTTATCACACCATAAAATTCATCCTAAGTAAGCACTCAATGACTCCCAGTATAATCACATAATTATACATTCACCACCACAATCTATATGAGAAATTTCCATTTATTCTGCAAAGAAAGAAAAGGAAAAAAGAAGGGAAAATTAATAAAAAGGAGAGACAACACCATCATCACCAGGAATCCCTTACCCTGCCCTTATACCCCCCTCTTATTGACACTTAGCTTTGGTATATTGCCTTTGTTACAATTAGTGGAAGCATATTGCAATGTTCCTGTTAACTATAGACCCTAGTTTGCACTGATTGCATTTTTTCCATATACCATCCCATTTTCAACATCTCGCAATGTTGGCATTTATTTATTTTCCTCCCATGTTAGAACTTTCTTATATTTGTACATTAATCACCATCATTGCACATTCTAGGTTTAGCTAAGTTATACAATCCTAATTTTTATCCTCTGTCTTTCTTTCTGGTGTCATATATGTCCCTAAGCTTCCTTATTTAACCATACACACACTCAGTTTTGTTCATTATATTTACAATATTGTGCTCCATTTTTATCCTTACTGATAATCTTCATTTCTACACTGTTCTCTGAGCCTCTGTCTCCTGTCTTTTCCTGTATACCTATAGTCAGCACTGCTTTTACTGCATCCCATAAATTTGGGTATATTGTGTTCTCGTTTTTATTTGTCTCAAGATATTTACTGATTTCTCTTATTTTTTCTTTGACCCACTGATTAAAAGAGTCTTGTTTAACCTCTGTATATTTATGAGTTTTCCAGTTCTGTGTTATTGATGTCCAGCTTCATTCCACTATGATGACAAGAAATGCTTTGTTCAATTTCTTTCTCTTTAAAATTTTTGAGACCTGTTTTGTGATCCAAGATGTGGCCTGTCCTGGAGAATGATCATGAGCAATTGATGAAGACTGTATATCCTGTTGTTGTGGGGGTGCAATGTTCTGTTTATGACTGTTAGGTCTAGTTCACTTATCATATTATTCAGTTTCTCTCCTCCCTTATTGATCCTTGGTCCAGATGTTCTGTCTATTAATAAGAGTGTTGGATTGGAATTTCCAACTATTATTTTAGAGACTTCTTTTCAGTTTTTTCCAGTATCTGCCTCATGTTCTTTGGGGCACCCTGGTTAGGTACATAAAAATATATGATTGTTAGTTCTTGGTAAAGTGCCCCTTCTATTAATATATAGGGTTAGAACAGATTTTGGTACCGGAGAGTGGGGTGCTGCTGCAGATTGCAAATACCAGTCATGTTGGACCAGTTTTTTGGATGGATAAAGGAAAGATTTTGGAGGAACTGTGAAGAGAATGATGGAGAACTCCTGGAGAGCTTGAAGAGACTATCGGTGTAAATGGAACCACTGCCAATCTGGACAAAGGGAGACACAAAAGGGACAAATGGGAGTTTGCAGAGTGAGAACAATGGAAGCTCAGGTCTGAAGCCAGGAAACCTTGGCCAGGAGAATGGGCACATCCATATACATGGAGAGGGCGAGTTTGCCCTGAGGGCAGAGGATAAGTCTCCCACCTCGTTGCAGTGGAAGAGTTGTGCTGCCTCAGGCTTGGAAAAGGTACAGTACGCTCCTTGGGGACTGGGCAGAACCTGGTTGCCACCACATGGAGGGGTTGAGCATATGCCCCGGAAATGGCAGAGAGTCCAGGTGTGGCCCTGATGCCTGGAGAGGGTGGAACCGAGAAAAAGGTGGTCTCCTCAATGTCCCCCAAGGTTGATTCGGAAAGAGGCGGGCCACTGCATAGGCCCTTGGAAAGGGTGGGACTGCCGCTTTCTAAAGCTGAAGGATAAATGACTTTCAGACTTTGAAATCCAATGGTGTTTGCCCTGCAGGTTTTCCTTCTAGTTTCTCCCTATGGATCGTGTGACTGTCCCTCCTTTGCATATTGGCACCAGATAACTTGTTTTGAGATTCATAGGTCCAGAGCTGGAAGAGAATTTTTTGCACTTTAATATTATTTAAGGTGATGTGTGTAGTTGCCAAGTTGACAAGAGGTGAACATGTGGTAGTTAGATTCAGGTGTCAACTTGGCTAGGTAAAAGTGCCTAGTTCTATTGCTGTGGACATGAGCCAATGGCATGTGAACCTCATCTGTTGCTGATTACATCCGCAGTCAGCTAGGAGGCGTGCCTGCTGCAGTGAATTATGTGTGACTTAATTGGCTGGTGCTTAAATGAGAGAGCTCAACGTAGCACAGCCAAAGCAGAACAGCACACCTCATCGCAGCACTCGCAGCTCAGCCCAGACCCTTGGAGATAAAGAAAGAAATCACCCCGGGTAAAGTTGTTAGAACCAGAGGCCTGGAGAGAAGGCCAGCTGAAATCACCCTGTGCCTTCCCGCATAAGAAAGAACCTCAGTTGCCCTTCCTCTGAAGAACCATACATTTTTAAGGAAATAAATCCCATTTTATTAAAAGCCAATCCATCTCTGGTGTATTGCATTCTGGCAACTAGCAAACTAGAACAGATGTTTAACCGAAAAAATTGATGGCTGGTGCTCTCCTTCATTTTTAAACATTTAAAAACCTTAAAATATAGCATATATACAAAGCAAAGAAAGAAAAAGACAATACTTTTCAAAGCACACTTCAACAAGTAGTTGCAGAACAGATCCCAGAGTTTGTCATGTGCTACCATTCCACCATCTCAGATTTTTCCTTCTAGCTGCTCCAAAACACTGAAGGTTAGAAGTAATATTAATATAGTGATTCAGCAGTAATACTCATTTGTTTGTTAAATCCTCTTTTCTCTATTATGCCTCCTCCTCCTCTCCTATCCTGTCTCCCAGTGTTAAGGGATCTTTATACAATGCCTGTTCTGAATTTTTCATGTTGCAAAGAGGTGTCAACACTAAAGGATAGGGGGATGTAATCAGTCAATAATTCTGAAAGGCCTGTCCCTCTGGGTTTTAGGATTCATATGACCTCGGACCCTCTGGGAATTATAGGTTCCAGGAAAGCATACTTATGCATGAAACCTTTATGGTGTCTCAATTTGAACCCTAAGTGTTCTTAAGAGTCAAAAGGATTGATGTCAGTTGGGGGGTTAGAAAACCATGGTAATTAGCACTATCTAACTGAAGCTGGCATAAGAGTAGGCTCCAGAATAGTCTCTTGACTCCAATTGATCTCTCTTGGCACTGATGCCTTATTACACTTCTCATCCCCCTTTTGTCCAGAAGGTGTTGTCGGTCCCACAGTGCCAGGGCCAGACTTATCCCCAGAAGTCACACCCCACCTCTTCCTCATTTTTGAAGGATAGTTTTGCCAGAAAAAGGATTCTTAGCTGGAAATTTTTTTCTTTCAGTATCTTAAATATATCATACCACATCCTTCTTGTCTCAGTGGTTTCTGATGACAAATCAGGACTTAGTCTTATTGAGCATCCCTTGTATATTATTAATCGCTTTCTCTTGCTGCTTTCAGAATTCTTTGTCTTTGGCATTTGTGCTGGTTTGAAATGATGTATGTATCCTAGAAAAGCCATGTTTTAATCCTAACCCCATTTTGTAAAGGCAGCCATTTCTTCCAATCTCTATTCATTATTGTAGTTTGAAACTGAAATTACATGATCTCCCTGGAGATGTGATTTGATCAAGAGTGGTTGTTAAACTGGATTAGGTGGAGGCATGTCTCCACCCATTTGGGAGGATCTTGATTAGTTTGCTGGAATCCTATAAAAGAGGAAACATTTTGGAGAAAGCTGGAGATTCAGAGAGAGCAGAGAATGCCACAGCACCACGAAGCAGAGAGTCCATCAGCCAACACTTTAGAGATGAAGAAGGAAAACACCTCCCAGGGAGCTTCATGAAATAGTGAGCCAGGAGATAAAGCTAGCAAATGACACCGTGTTCACCATGTGCCTTTCCAGATGAGAGAGAAACTCTGACTGTGTTTGCCATGTGCCTTTACACTTCAGAGAGAAACTCTGAACTTCATCGGCCTTCTTGAATCAAGGTACCTGTCCCTGGATGCCTTAGATTGGACATTTCTATAGATTTGTTTTAATTGGGACATCTTCTCGGCCTTAGAACTGTAAACTAGCAACTTATTAAATTCCCCTTTTAAAAGCCATTCCATTTATGGTATATTGCATTCTGGCAGCTAGCAAACTAGAACAGCATTTAACATTCTGATTAACATGTGTCTTAAAATAGGTATTTTAGGATTTATTCTGTTTGAAGTTCATTGCACTTCTTGGACATGTATACTTATGTCTTTCATAAGAGTTGGGAAATTTTCAGTCATTATTTCCTCAAATAGTCTTTCTTTTCTTTTCCTCTTCCCTTATTCTTCTGGGACACCCATGGTGTGTATGTTTGTGTGCGTCATACTGTCATTACATTCTCTGAGATTTGCTCAATTGTTTTCCCTTCTTTTCTCCTTCTGTCCTTCTGTCTGTATGATTTCAGATGTCCGGTCTTCTAGTTCACTGATCCTTTCTTCTGCCTGTCCAAATCTGTTTTTATATGCCTCTAAGTTATTTTTACTCTCTCTGGTTCTGTCTTTCATTCCCAAAACTTCTTTTATTTTTCTTTGCATGCTTTCATATTCTTCTTTATGGTCACCCAATGTCTTCTTAATATCCTTTATCTCTTTAGCTACATTTTCTTTCATCTCCTCGAGTTTATTTTGGATATTTGTTTGACCATATTTGATTTGTCATTCCAAATTTTGCGTCTCCTCTGACTTTTTCATTTCTTCTTTGGGTCATATCTAACTGTTTCTCAGTATGGTTTGTAATTTTTGCTGATATCTAGACATTTAATTTTCTTGAGTTTATTCTGATGGTCAGTTTCTCTCTCTTGCCTAGGGTTTTATTGTTGATTGGCTTTGAGTTGAGGCTCTTTGACATTTGTTTAACTTATTCTGAATCTTTAGATTTGTCCATGTTTAATTGACCAAAAGAGGACCAGGGGCAATGAAGTGGATGCAGACTAGTTCCAAAGGGCCCTGGGAAGAGGGTCAAGAAAGATGCCGTAAAGCCTTTTTTTGTTGGGTCCCCAAAGTTGCACTTTCCTGGCCTGCTCAGCAGATGGCACTATTCTGCAAACTATTCCCTACAGCCCTAAGGAGTAAGTATATTATCTCATCCTCCACAAGCTGACCCCTAGAAGGGGCAATGTTGAAACAGTGTCTGTCAGTGGGGGATCCCTACTGGGATGTGCTAGACCCACGATTCAGAGCCAGGTCCCCGCATTCCCAACTCACCAATCAGAAGCAATGCTCAGCTTTTTTTTTTTTTAACATGGGCAGGCTCCAGGAATTGAACCTGGGTCTCCGGCGTGACAGGCACAGGTGGTGCACTGAGCCACCGTTGCGCCATCTCCTTCATATTTGAAAGAGATTTTTGCTGGGTTTAGAATTCTGAGTCGATAACTTTTTCCTTCAGCACTAAAATATCGCTTCCTTGTCTTCTGACTTGCCTGGTTTCTGACAGGAAGTCTACTGTAACTCTTAGGTTTGTTTCTCTGTATCCTATTGTCTTTTTTGCTTTCAGGAATGTGAGTATGATACACCAAAGAGTGTCTTTCCCCAGGAGTCTGGTTTGGTATCTGTTATGATTTTGGAGAAATTTCAGCTATTCTTTCTTCTGTCCTGTCGGATTTCTCTTCTTCTAAGTTTCCAATTACACCTATGTTAGACTTCTTGATAGAGTATCATAGCTCTTATCTGCTGTATTCTGTTTTGTTCACTTTTTTTTCCTCTTTGCACTTCAGTGTGGGTATTTTGTATCACCCTATCTTCAAGTTCACTGATTCTTTCTTCAGCAGTGGTGAGTTGTCTCATGAGCTTTTTAAAGGCTTTCTTCCTCTCTATTGCTACAATTTTTATTTTTAGCATTCCCATTTAATTCTTTTTTATAGTTTTTGTTTCAAATATGCTGAAATTGCCCATTGGTATTGCACATTGTTCATCTTTTCCACTAGAGTCATTAGCACTGGAGTCAGCAACCTATAGTTTGTGGGTGAAATCTCCCATTTTTTAAATAAAGTTTCTTTGGACACAGGCATGCCCATTTGTTTATGTGTTGTCTGAGGTTACTTTTGCACTACAAAAGCATGGTTGAGTAATGGCAACAGAAACAATATGGCTTACAAATCCTAAAATATTTACTATCTGCCCTTCACGGAAAAAGTTTACAGATACCCCCACCTTAGTGTATTAGTCATTGTTATTTTAAATTCCCTGGCAAAGGGTTCCACCTCCATGTAATAGCTGAATCTGATCCTTTGTGGTTTGTTGTATTTTCCTTAGCTTTTGGTATAGTTTAGAATTTTTGTTGAAAGCTAGACATCTTCTGTAGGATAGTAGCTACTGAGAGAAATAGGATGTGTTTTGTTTTGGTTTGTGCTGTACCTGATGGTCGTGTCTTTCCTTCTGCTAGGACTTTTGTGAGGGACTTTTATTCTCATTAGGAATTGGGTTTCAAATTTCTATAGCTATGCTTTGTGTTTGGATGGGGAGTTAGTTTGTCATAGTCTTTTTGTTTCTTTTTTAATAAAAGAAATATTTCTTTTTTTCCCTTAGCTTTTGGTTTTTCCTTTTCTCCATGTCTCAGAGAAGTTCTGTCTCTTGCAGGATAGTTGTTACTAGATGTTTGTCAGTCTGGCATTGGAAGGTGGGGAGCACTGTCTGTACTTATGAATCCTCAGTCTTAGACAGTTACTTTGTTCCTGGGTCTCATGGTAGTGCCTTCTCAGTGCTCTTATTCCTCTTCCAAGATATTTCTGAGCCCAGCAGGTATTCCGGCCCCTCTTCCAGGGATAGAGTCCTTTTCCTGTGTTTTTAACCTCCAGCTGCAATTGGATTTCACCAATACCCCAAGGGCAGCTGTGTTTTTTACCTGGCCACCCCTCAGATGAGGGCCTTTGTCTTACAGGGGAGAGACAAAGAAGAATGTCCTGGGTGTAGTTTCTTGCCCCTCACACACTGGCTGCTGTTTCTCCTCCCAAGTTCTGCACAATTCAGGAAGACATTCTCAGGACTCTAGTAATCTTTTCTTTGTGTGCCTAGTGGAGCTTGTGGATAAAAACCGTGTAAGAAAATGCAGAGACCCCTATAATTGTGACCCCCAGGGGCTCTAACTTTTCCTTTTTTTTTTTTTTTAGAATTTTGTTTTTTTGTGTGTGAAAAAATGACATACATGCCAATGTTAGTTTGCAAGCTGCAGGAATGAAAATACCAGAACTGGAATGGCTTTTTAAAAAGGGAATTTAGTTAGTTACAAGTTTACAGTTCTAAGGAAGTGGAAGTGTCCAAATTAAGGCACCAGCAAGAGGTTACCTTCACTCAAGAAAGGCCGATGGGTCAGGAACAGCTCTGTTAGCTGGGTAGTCATGTGGCTGGCATCTGCTGGTTCCTTGTTCCTGGGCTCCGTTGCTTTCATCCTCTGTTCCTGTGGAGGTTCTTCACTTTACTTCTCCAGGGCTGGCTTTCATCTCTTGGCTTCCCTTGGCTTTCTCCAGGTTCTGGCTTGCTTAACATCTCATGTCAACGTCTGCTTGGTTTCCAAGCATCTCCAAACACCCATGTCTCTGTTCTCCACCTGTCCACATCTGTGTCAGCTCTACTGTGAAGTTTCTGTCAGCCGAGGCTTCTGTCATTTCTCTAGGCTCTGTCATTTCTGTTGTTTCTGAGGTTTCTCCAAAATGTTTCCTCTTGAAAGGATTCCAGTAAACTAATCAAGACCCACCTGGAATGGGTAGAGTCACATCTCCATCTAATCAGAAGTTAACACCCACAATTGGGCATGCCATATCTCCATGGAGATAATTTAATCAAAAAATTCCAACCTACATTACTGAACCAGGATTAAAAGAAATGATTTCTTCCATGAGATTGGATCAGGATTAAAACATGGCTTTTCTGGGATACGTAATACTTTCAAACCAGCATATTCCACCCTGGGGACTCCAAAAGCATGTTTTTTCCATATACAACAGACATTCACTCCATTACAATATCACAAAAGCTTCAAACCATTTCAGTAACAATACATATAAATTACAGTGTTAAAATCAGTACAAAGTCTCATCAAAATCTGTTCTAAGGCAAAGTCTGTGCTGGCTCTGGACTTGTGAAACTCAGAACAAGTTATATGCTGCCAATATACAAAGGAGAGACAGTCATAGGATACATGTTTCCATTTCCATAGGGAGAAAGTAGAAGGAACACAGGGGTCACTGGACTCATACAGTTCTGAAAACCTACAGGGCAAACACCACTAGATCCAAAGTCTGAGAGTCAGTTATCATTGGGACTTTAGAAAGGTGCAGTACCACCCTTTCTAAGAGCCTGTGCAGCAGCCTTGCTCCCTCCAAATGCTGGCATGGAGTTTGCAAACTTGGGGGACAGTGAGGAGACCACCTTTTCCTCGGCTCCACCCTTTCCTTTTAATGCAGATTTGAACTCCACCAATTCACCAGTCGCCTTACCAGAACTCTTTTACTGGTATCCAGCTCTGTCTTGTCCAGGTAAGCCAGTGGACATATCCCATCTCTCCCGATACCTTCTGTAGATTTTGTGTCTGATCATTGCCCTGAAGTCTTAACATTACAATGTATTCAAGAATAGTTGTGCACTTACTGTTTATCAGGCTTTATAACTTTTTGTGAGTTGAGGAGCAATGTTTTTTTTTCTCCAGCTCTCTACACACCACAGCAGAAACTGAAAATGTTGCTTTTATTTTTGAAATATATTTTTGTTGACTATAGAATTCTAAGTTGACAGTTGCTTTCAGCATTTTTCCACTGTCTTGTAGCTGTTATAATTTCTGAAGATTCTGATGAGATCTGTATTTTTTTTCTTTTTGGCTTTTTTTTGGGGGGGGGGCATGCATGGTCCGGGAATTGAACCTGGGTCTCCCACGTGAAAGGCGGACATTCTAACCACTAAACTACCCTTGCACCCTTTTTTTTCTTTTAAACAAATTGTGTTGTCTTTATTTTCTCTGGCTCATTTTAATATTTGTCTTTATTACAGTTTTTAGGGATTTGATTTACGGTTGCTTTGGTGTATTTTTTGTGTGTTTATCCTGCTTGGGATTCTTTGAGTTTCTTGTATTTCTGAGTTTGCAGTTTTCCTCAAATTTGAAAAAATTTTGGATATTTTTTCCTCCTGTATCCTTCCTCACTCCTGCCCTGATTCCTTTTCCTTCTGAAACTCCAATTATATCTGTGTTTGACTGTTTGATGTTTACCCTCCTCCCACTGAGATTCAGTTCATATTTTTTCCAGTCTTTTTACTATCTGTATTTCAAATTATGATAATTTTGGTATCTTCAAATTCACTGATATTTCTTCTGCAGTTATCCAGTTTAATCCAGTGAATTTTTCCTTTCTGACAATGAATTTTTTCAGCTCTGCAATTTCTGTTTGGTACTTTTAGTATCTTTCATTTTTCTTCTTATATTCCATGTTTTCCTTTAAAAACTGATACACAGTCATAATAGCTATTTTAAGGTCTCCATTTGATAGTTCTATCTTTTCCATCAGTTCATGTCAATCTCTGTTAACTAATTTTTCTCTTGTTTATGCATCACATTTTCCTGCTTTAGAAATATCTAATCATTTTTAATTGAATGCTGGACATTATGAATTTTATGTTGTTAAGTGTCTGGATTTGTTGTCTTCTTTTAAATAGTGTTGGGTTGTATTAGTCATGCAGGAAGTTGTTCTTTGTAGTTCATTTTGATCCTTTTGGGTCCTACTTTTAAGATTTGCTCTGCTAGGTTTAAAGGAGCCTTTCCTCTAGTGATAATTTAGCCCCATTGCTAAGGTATAGCCTTCGGTGATCTCTGTTGAGTCTCCCAAGTAATCAGTGAATGTTCTGTACTCTGGTATGTTGCAACTCAAATTCCTCTCAACCTGTGTGAGCTCTGCTCAGCTCAGATCAACCTGGGTATTCTTTTTCTAACCTCATTGAGGCTCACCCTAATCATACATGCCTTACATATTCAACAAAGAGTCAAGAAAACATCACACATATTTCTAGAGCTCTTTTTTGCGTGGGCGGGCACCAGACTCGAACCCAGTTCTCCGGCATGGCAGGTAAGAACTCTGCCTGCTGAGCCACCGTGGCCCACCCTCTAGAGCTCTTTTTGTATGTAGTTCCAACCTCTTTGAAACTCTACCCTACAACATCTAGCCATCTCAGCCACTATGAAATATTATATATGTCTTTATAACTTAGTAAGACTGTTGTGCTTATTTCAGGATTCTTCTGTCTTTCTCACTTTTTGGAATGTGCTTGTAGGTAGAAAGCTGGCATAATTGAAAGTTTCAGTTAGTTTGTTTTCCTTCTTTCAGGGATCAAGGTTCTTACTATTTTTTGTCCAATATTTGAAAGCTGCTGTTTCATATATTTGGGGGAATTTTGTAAATGGTTATGGTGGAAGAGTAAATCCAATCCCTGTTACTTCATGACTGGAACTGGAAATCCTGGATCTTACTTTATATTCCATTCTGAGAATCTTTGAGTGTTTAGTTCATTTATACTTAACATCTTTATTGTTATGCTTGGCTGTAATTCTGTCTTGCTGTTTGTCTTTGTCTTATTTTTTTTTTCTCCTTTCCTGACTTCTTTTGGGCTAATTAAATATTTTTTAGAATTCCATTTTAATTTCTCCATTTCTTTTTTTAACTGTATTTCTTATTTGTAAGATTTTTAAATACTTCCTTAGAGATAACAATATACATCCTTGAGTTTTCTTTTTACTTTTTATTTTATAGATTCACAGGAAATTGCAAAAATAATACATAGAAGTCCCCTGTATCCTTCACCTAGTTTCTCCCAGTGGTTACATCTAACATAACTGTAGTACAAAATCAAAGCCAGGAAGTTGACATTGGTACAATTTTGTGTATAGCTCTATGCTATTTTATTACATGTGTAAATTTGCATATTTACCACTGCAATCAAGATACAGAACTATTCCATCACCACAAAGATCTACCTTTTGCTACCCCGTTAGAGTCATACCAGAACTTTCCCCTCCCCCAACCATTCCCAAACCCTGGCAACCATAATCTCTTCTACATCTTTATAATTTTGCCATTTGAAAATGTTATAAAATGGAACCATACAGTATACAACCTTGTGAGACTGGCATTTTTTTCACTCAGCATCTGCCCTTGAGAGGGATCTGAATTGTTGCATGTATCAGTAGTTCATTTACTATTATTGCTGAATTGTATTCCATGCAATGAATGTACCAGTTTGTTTAACCATTTACCTATTGAGGGACATTTTGGTTGTTTCTTGCTTTTAGCCATTACAAAAAATCTTCTTGATCATTAGTGTACAGGTCTTTATGTGGATGCTATTTTTCATTTCCCTGCTACAAATGTCCTCTTTTTACTAATTTCAAGACTCTAATTACACACATATCAGTCTTTCTGAAATTGTCCCACAGATCACCAAAGCTCTGATCAATTCTTTCCATTCTTTTTCTTTCTCTTCTTCATATAGGATGCTTTCTATTGATCTCCTTTTTTTTCCTTCTCTATTTTGTCCATCTAGTGAATTTTTTAATTTATATATTGTATTTTCCAGTTCTATTTTTTTGAAATAGTCCTTTCTCTACAGCTTCTATTGTTCTGCTGAGGTTTCCTATATGTTCATTTATTAGTAGCATATTTTCCTTACATCCACAGAAGCTATTATAATAATGGCTTCAAAGCCATTATAAAATGGCTTCTTGTCTGCTAATTTTAACATCTAAATCAAATTGGGGTTTGGTCTTCATTGATTGCCTTTTTCTTGATTATTATTGACCACCATATTTTGGTTATTTGGATTGGTTTTTTCGTGTTTTGTGTATGTCTGTATCTAGTAATTTTGACGTTTATTCTGAATATAGAAAATTTTATATTGTAGAGATTATGGAATTCTGCTGTGTTCCTCTGGAAAATGTAAAATGTTGTTTTAGCAGCCAATTTACTTGGCTGCACTCAACTCTATTCTTCATATTCTCTGAATTGGGGTAACACCTGAAATCTTTGTTCTGTTCTTTTAGTTTTATCTGGGCATCTTGGTGTGTGCTCCACACATCAGTAATTCCGGGGCCTAACGGATTTTAGCACAGTTTATTCGCGGACTTTGGAAGTGCCCTTCTGTGCCTCTTTTCTTTTTGGGCTTTCCTTCTTTTTTGGCTTCCCAGTTATTGAGTAGTTCTGAACTCTTGTTTTCTGATTCCTGTAGCCAACAAGACTATGGGATTATATTCAAATTCTAGCCACCTAGGTTGTTTCCAGCTGGGACTTGCCTTCAGGCAAATAGCCAAATTGAAAAAAAATCACGAAGTGCTATTCCATTTTCAAGTGCTGAACTCCCTACAGTTTATGTCTGCTTTCAGTTACTCTCCAGCACCTTCAGATAGTTTTTGTTTATATTTTGGCCAGAGTTTATAATTGCTATCTGCTAGTTGGTTGAACTTGATTTAAAAGAAGTTTTGCTTCCAATTATGGTGGCGACACCACCATAGTTGGAAATAAAACTTTCTGGCTTCTATCAAAGTTTTTTGTTTCAGTTTATGCTGGCAATTTTCTTTTTTTTTTTTTTTGCTCATTTTTCCTATTTTATCTTTTGCTTATTTCATAAAGTTTTGTGAGGGGGGTATGTTCTGTAATACAGTTTCAATTCACCACAGAAATCTCTTTTTTTTGGCATTTTGTTATGAATAGTTAGCAGCAAGTTTTCTTTATTGGTGATATGTAAGATAAGGAGGCATTTCACAACGAAGGTCGTCTTTGATTTCATTATATGGGCTATGGGTCATTCTCCTGTGTATTCCAGTGCCTGCAGCTTTGGCTCAAGTTCTTATTGCTGCCTTCATGCTGTCATGGTCTACAGCATAGGCCTGTTTCAGTCTGTCTCCTATACCCTCATCATAGAACTCTTCCTAAAGTCAAATCTTATTCAGGTTTTTTTTTCCATTGAATACTTCTCCTGTAACTTGTACAGTCTAAACGCAAATCTTTCATTTAGAAGGTTTTTTTGGATTTCTAAACTAAACATGTAGTAATTGGAGGTGATGGGCCATATCATATTAAAACCCAACACAGGCTGTCAGAACAGAAGCCTGTGTATTGGTATGCAGTGGCAAAGGACAAGTCACTGACATCCACTGCTCATTTTTCCCACTGCCAGCCTCTCAGTTCAAAATCCACAACCCCCCCAGGTATAAATCTCTTGGTGTCAGCACA
Source organism: Myrmecophaga tridactyla (assembly GCA_004026745.1). Classification (NCBI taxonomy): domain Eukaryota; kingdom Metazoa; phylum Chordata; class Mammalia; order Pilosa; family Myrmecophagidae; genus Myrmecophaga; species Myrmecophaga tridactyla. Next base: position 15,306 of record PVIY010040320.1, read on the forward strand.
TCCTTTCTGGATTAGATTGTGATGGAAACCATTTTAATGGAGCATGGCTCAGCTAATGCAATAATGGAGCATGGCTCAGCTAATGCAAATTCCCACCTTACTAAGGTGTTCTAGGAAAATCCAAGGAATCCAGACAGATCTCTCAGGGTATCTACCAAACAATGAGGAAAATGGTACTATGTGGACCAGTTCATAGATTATCTTCAGGTTTTGATTTATTTTCCAGTTTCTTCCTGCTTAAATCTTTAAGATGTTTCCACAAGATTGCCACATCAAGAGCAGATAGCTTTTTTTTATTTGATCAGTTGCTTCTTTCTTATGTTTGCTTCTCCAATCAATGTGGCTGTTTGAAACTTGTTCTCTATTAGACTCTTTACGAAATGTTTATGAAACCAACTCTGATTTTATACATATCCATGAAAGTTTGACTGTGGACTTTAAAACTTTAACATTTTTTGCCTGGAAATAAAATCCTTGGCTCAAATTTATAAGGTATCTTACATATTTTTATCCACTGCCTTGTGACATAAACTTCAGCTAAGGAAAAGTTTGATGGACAGTCTGATTTTATTTCCCTCATTAATAATTTAATTTTTTTGCCTTGATGTCCAAAGGATTTTTTCTTTCTATTCAAAACCCAACAGTTTTGTTATAATATGTTATGATGTTAGGTACTCTTGATTGATTTCCTAAGTATATTGTGTGCTATTTAAATTAGCAGTCTTGAATCTTTTATTTCAAGGAAGTTTTCTTGAATTACAATTTTTAGTATTTGTTCTGGTCCATTGTTTGGTTCTCTTCTTAGCGATTCATATTACATGTATTTTAGATTTCTAAAGAAAATGTTTTCTGTCTTCTAGACTAACTTTCTCATGAGTCACCCTTCCTCCTTCCCTCCCCCTCCTTCCTTTTCTCTCCTCCTTTCTCTCCTTTTATCGTACTTGATATATTTTTCTTCTTTTTTTTACTTTTTATTATTTTAAGTCATTATCTGTCATGTTTATTTACTCTTGTGGTCCTTTTAGTATAGTCTTCATTTCTGAAATGATTTATGTCTTTATTTTTTCTAATTTGTTCCTTAGTACCATTAACTAATCTCTGAGTTTTTCTCACTCTGACTGATAATTTTTCTATGTCTCCTTATCATTTAAAAAAAACTCTCATTAATCAATATATAGCTAATATATATTGAGTATCTACTGAGTGCCAGGCATGTACATTTATTATCTCATCTTATTCTCACAACAACCCTATGATATAGGTACTCTTTTCAGTCTCTTTTTGCAAATGGGGAAACAGACACAGTAGGTTGAGGGCAGGACTCTGCACCAGACTCTGGCATATTGTTTAAATGGAACATGGAAAAGGTTTCCATGAATATGCTGTGTGTGCGCTCCTATGAATTGCCATTAGAGTACTGGTATCCCAGAGTGAAGAATCTGAAGACCTCTGTGTCTTGGCCTAGTTGCTCATTACTGTGATTTAGCTTCCTGATCTCTCAGTGAGGTTCTGTGATGTATCTATGAAGCCTTTTGCAGCTTGTATGTTCTAAGAGTGCATGCTTCAAATGCTTGGCCCACTGAGGCCTTAGAATTCCAGACCGAGTTCTAAAGGACAGGCTTTGTGTTTTATTATGTAACCCAGAGGAATTCACAGGGGGCGACTTTTTTTTTTTTTTTTTTGAGGTAGAAAATGGAATTCCAGATGCCAGGCAGTTTGTTAACTACAGCTGAGTGTATAAGTGTGCTTAATTTGGCTGAAGTTTATTTGCAGACATTTTAGGAAATAAATCTGGGAAACCATTTGTGATTCTTTGAGAAAGTAAGGAGCTGTGTTTTAGATTTATTTTATTCTCTTGTATGATAAAAGTAATACATGCTTGTTACAAAAGGCCAGAAAACTAACAAACACAAAATAGCAATCCCCTGCAGTCCTACCGCCTGAATCCTACTGTAGTGTTCTTTTGGAGTATTATCCTTCCAGAATTTTTTTCTGACACATAGATGGATGGATGAATAGATGAATAAATAAACATATATACAAAATAATTGTCAAAATGAAAATCGAATTATGCTAGTTATCTTTTCAATCATAAAACAATGTATTTCAAGGAAAGTTTTTTATGTCCATTAATATAAACATTCCCCTCTCTTTTCAAAGTCTGTGTAGTATTTCATTAGGCTGGATAAGCCATAATTTATAAAACTAATCCTCTATCAATAGATATTTAGATTGCCATTTTTTTCCTCTTAAGAAATGCAGAAAATATCCTTATTCATATGCATTTGTTTAGCGGTCTTATTTTACATTAGCATAAAGTTTTAGAAGGGAATTTAAGAGTATCCAAGCAGTAGGTTTTCCATACACAAACCAGGTCTGGTTATCATTCCCTTTAATTCTTGCTATTTGACAAATGAAAACAATGTTAATTTGTTTTCATTAGACTTTTAAAATTGCCACAGTTTGAACAATTTTTCAAATGTTTATTGGATTTTGTAGTTATTTTTAAGTATGAAGTACCTATTTATGACCTTAGCCTATTTTTCTATTGGATATTTATATTTCTCTTATTGATTCATAAAAACTTCTTATATATTATGGAAATTAACCTGTATTTTCTCAATAACCTGTATTTTCTACATATATTAACTACAGTTCTCCTCCATTTATTTTCCTTTCACTGTTATTTGTGGGTTTTTTTAACCGAATAAAAAGTAAATATTTATACTGTCAAATTTATCAATTATTTAAATGATTTCTGTCTTAAGTATTTTCCTTGGAAGGTTCTTCTCACACTAAGATTATGTATTACATAATATTCACCTTAATTTTCTTCTTCTACTTTTATGGCTTCATTATTCTATTTAATATTCAAGAATATGATAGCAAGGAGGAAACTAATTTAATTTTTTCCAAAATGGTCATCGTCATCCAGTTATTTCAACACCATTTCTCTGATGCTTCACATTTTCTTGGTTGATTGAAGTCCTCATTTTTACCAGACAGGTGATGATTAAAAGAAAACACTTAATGTTTAAATGTATCTTTCTGAATGATAATATCCTTTGGAGCTGTTAATATACTAAAGGATGTTTTATTTTTATTTTAATAGAGGTCTCAGTGGGAAATCAACAAGCCCAAAATTCAAAAAATGATTGCTTACCCAGGTCTAAATCTTCTGAAGATATCTGGAAAAAATACAACTTGGATGAAATTGAGAGGACCTTTTGCCAAGAGGTAAGCCATGCTTTCCTTTCCTAATACCAGAGTTGTCTAAAGTGTGGCCAGAACAAAGTAGGCAGCTATGGATCTAGATGTTTCTAAAATGAGTTTTTGGTCCTACCTAAAGCTCCGAGACCTCCCCCATCTCCTTAATAATAAAAGACATTGGTAGGTACTAGTGATGGTGATGATGAATTAATTGATTTCTAAGCACTTCCTTCATGTTACATCCTAAATCTAATAAAAATATAGTACTTCTGGGCGGGCCACGGTGGCTCAGCAGCAAGAACGCTTGCCTGCCATGCCAGAGGACCCGGGTTCGATTCCCGGTGCCTGCCCATGTTAAAAAAAAATATATATATATATAGTACTTCTGTAAGTAAATTATAAGACTTGCGTAACATAAAAGAAAACTTGAATAAATGAAGAAAACTTTTCTAGTTCTTGGGTTGGAAGATTCAATATTAATGTCTGTTCTCTCTGTATCTGGATATATGCATTTTTTTCTTTTGAAAAAATTATAGTGGAGGATTTATCCTACCACATGTAAAATATTTTTCTAAGGGTAGCTGAATTAAGACAATATGGTACTAGTGCGCAACAGGCATACAAACTGATTTAAAAAAATACTTGGAAAACAGAGCAAATTTCATAAATGAATTTAGCATATGATATGAGGCATCTCAATAAAGTGGGTGGGAGTGAGGAGTGGATTATTCAATAGTTATAATTGTGATAATTAGCCAGCCATTTGGGGGGGAAATGCTTGTAACCTTGTATTCTTCATACCAAAATAAATTCTATAGGCATCATCTATTTAAATGTAAAAATAAAGTTGGTGAAAATTGCTTCATCTTGAAATTGAGACTATCTTTTAAATGTGAATTAAATCCCAGAGGTCATAAAAGGAAAAAGTTGATAAATTTCACTCCATGAAAATAAAAAAAAATTTGTACAGTAAAACTTTCTATAAGTAAATGATAAACTTGGCAACATATTTGCAACTTAAATGACAGATAAAGAATAAGTGTTTCTAACACCCCATGTATGTTTTACAAATTATTATAAACTTTTCCATAGAAAAATGCCAATGAGGAAACAATTAACAAAAGCCAGTTTTGATAAGGGCCTCACAGAGCCAAGTGCTTCTAAATTGGTGAACTTGTTTTCTGCTGTTGTTATTGATGACTTTATTGTTTTCATAAAGAGACACATGACCATTACAAAACAATGCAAGCATTCTGAAAAGCACAGAGGTGAATGTAATAAATTACTTGAAATTCATCACCAGAAATAATTAAACATGTAGGAGAACGTTTTTTCCTGGCCTCTCTTGATTCATATGTAGAAAGATGGCTGGGAGAGTGGGTAGATACATAGATAGAAAAAATTTTATGAGAATAGGATTATACTATTCTTATTCTTTTATTGTTTTTTAAATGTTGTTTATTATGAAATGTAATGTATATACAAAGAAAAGAAAGACAAAGCAATAATTTTCAAAGTACAATTCAACAATTTCAAAGTTTCTTATTGGTTATCATTCCACTATTTCAGATTTTCCCTTCCAGCTGCTCCAAAACACTGGAGGCTAAAAGAAATATCAGTATAGTGATTCAGCAGTCATATTCATTTGTTAAATGCTGCTTTCTCTGTTACAACTCCTCCCTCTCCCTTGATCCTACTCCCAAGCTATAGGGATCTTTAGGCAATGCCCATTTTGACTTTTTCATGTTGAGAATGGGTGTCGACAATAAGTGATAGGAGGATATAATTAGTTGGTAATCTTGGAGAGGCTGGTCCCTCTGGGTTTCAGGCTCTGTCTGGCCCAGGAACCCTCTGGAAGTTATAGGTTTCAGTAAAATAAACTTCGTGCATGAAACTTTTATAGAGTCTCAGTTAGAGCCCTAGGTTTTCTTAAGAGTTAACAGTAATGGTATTGGTTTGGGGTTGGAAAATCATGGCAATTAACAATAGTTAGCTGAAGCTGGAATGAAAACAGCCTTTCAACTCCATTTGAACTCTCTTAGCCATTGACGCCTATTTTGTTACACTTCTTATCCCCCTTTTGGTCAGGAAGGCATTGTTGATATCATGGTGCCAGGGCCAGATTCATCCCTGGGAGTCATGTCTCATGTTGTCATGGAGACCCTCACCCCTCTATGTCCTGTCCGTGTAGTGAGGAGGACAATGATATCCCCTGTAGGGTTGAGCTTAGAGAGAGGCCACATGTGAATAACAAAAGAGGTTTCCTGGAAGCAACTCTTAGGGCTCATTATAGGTAGTCTTAACTTCTCTACTACAGAAATAAGTTTCATAATGGCTAGCCTCAAAATCAAGGGCTTGGCCTATTTTCTTGGTAGTTCCCAATGTTTGGGTGGGGAACAAGCATTTCCCAGATGTAAAAGTTTAATAGTTCTATATATTTTTTCTTCAGTCCCTAAAGGGACTCTACCAATACTTTTTAATTATCATCAGCCTATCATAGTCTAAGATATATCCTTGTATTACTTTAAGCTGTATAGAATACATGGCCTCCTTCCTGCTCTGGACTCCATGAGTTTTGAGTTGTTTACATGAGCTATCCAAAACAGGTTGATTTAGGTTGTGTATTATAGAAAATTTAGGTTCTAGACACAGAAACTTCTCTGCCTTTGGTCTCATATAGTAGATGAAGGTCTGGAGTACATACGCTCTCACCTTTGACCCTGTATTCTGATTTACCTTAGTCCCAGCCAGATCAGCTTCATTTTTATCTCTAAAGCCTGATCTCTTTTTTAGATACTTTGTTATTGTTTGTAGCAATGCTAATTTTCAGGGCTACAGAACTCTAATTCTGAGTCTTAGGTGTCATGGAGGTACTCAAGTTTCCAGGAAAATACCAGCTTATACACATATAGCTCAGTAGTCTCAGAATCTAGAAATACACTTACAATTTAAGACTAAGTATGGCTGCTATAAGAGTTTATAATCTAGGCTCCAATTTTCTTATAAGTATTTTCTGAAAGAGACCATAACATATTTATTCTTTTGTTTCTGGCTTATTTTGCATGACACTTTGTCTCCAAAGTTCATTCAGTTCCTTACGTGCCTCACCATGTAATTCCTTTCTGTAGCAGCACACTATTCCATCATATATATATATATATATATATATATATTACAGTTTGCCCTTTGGCTTCTCAGTCATTGTAACCTTCGGCCTCTTCCATCCATTGGACATCATGGATAATGTCCAAAATAAACAAACCATGTCTTACAGTATCCTCATTTAGTTGTACAATCAGCTGCACTCTCAATTTTAGACAATTTTCATTGATCCACAGAGACAAAGAACCGATAAACATAGCCTCACCAAATATCAAATCAAAACTTAATTTCTTGCCCCCCCAAACTTTTCTTATTTGAATTTAATAAAATAATTTAAATATTTTTATTTAGATATAAGTATGATTTAATTTAAATTTACCAGAAGGAAGAGAAACATCATCATCATCATCATTTACCCTTTTATGGGGTACCTTATGTGCCAGACACTGTTTTAAGTACATTCGTTGCAGGTAATATCCTTTTCCATCTTCACAGCAGCTCTGTTAGGCACTAAAATGACCTCAGTTCTAAGACGAGGAACCTGAGTCTCAAAGGGTTAAATGATTTTCCCAAGGCTACGCTGGCATTAAGTCCTGGAGCCGTTTCCAACCCAAGCACTGTAGCTCCAAAATCCTTTCTCTTAACCCCATAGCACTATTCTTAAGTGAAACTGAAGAACTGCTGAACTTTGGATGAATATTTCTTTACCACAAGAGAAATCAGGTCCCAAAAAGGCCTTTAAGATGAGAAAAGAGGTTAAGAAAGCCATTAGAAGTTAGAGAAATTAAGGTGTTTTTGAGGGATGTCTGCATTCCAGACAGTGTGGACGGGCGCTCTGCTCTGAAG